>LIEC01000024.1:0-18300 GCA_001925005.1 Drosera capensis
ATGTTCCGTGCTAATATCTGATTTTTAGGCATCTTCGTAAAAACCTCTATTCATATATAGTCCCCAAAAAACAAATGTACTGTAACATATGTCTCACTGTTACTATTCAATCCATATTTAAAATTCTATGTTATTCGAATATATGATGTGACGAAAATTATTTGGACATGCTTGTGATTTGCTGTTACTACACTCTTACATCTATCCTGAAGATTTCCAATATTTACAACAAAGTCAATATTTAACACTATTTCACTCATTTATACATTTTGGAGGTATGGAGAAATCCAATGATTTTATTGGTTGATCTTGTCTGCTGTCTTATTTTGGAGTAATGTATAACATGACAAATTTGTTAGGAATATGAACCAATGGAAGCTAATCAATTGACTATTGAGATAACAACAGGAAATTGTCTTCTCTTCGAGGTTGTATTCTTGTTTGTCTGTGTAAGCATAAAAATATGAGGTTCTAAAAATATTTTTCAGGATATATATATATATATGAATAAATTTACTCACAGACCGTGAAGAGAGAAAAAATATTATATATATGTATAATCCATATATAACGTATTATCTTAAATTTTTGACTTAATAATTGGATCTGTTACACATGTGTATTTTATTCATAGTCAATTTGAGGGTGATTTCTTTCATTGGGCTTTTCCCTACTATCATTAATAATTAAGTGATATCAGAACCCATGATTTATTGGGTTGCACAGATGAGGCCAAGTGTGCTAAGGATTCCATATTCATAATTCATTAACTTAAGTTTTTGCAAAAATAGTTGGCGTCGATTCTAATATGTTATATTTAAGCTCAATTTAGAAGTGGTTTCTTCCCTTGAGGTCTCACCTGAATCGTAACACTAAACTACACTTCCACATTTATTCTAGTGTGGAGAGTATTATACAATGTGAAAAAATGTGACTCACTCGCAATACCAATGAACAATTGATAGAATGACACAGAATGTACTATAAATGTTACAAGTAAGATTCTCAAATTACAATGTGGTTTTTGAACCATGTGGTACTAAATATGGATCTCTAAATAGCAAGATAGTTTCATTACCATCTTACATTCTTTTCTTATAGGTATAAATAGCTTAAGTGACACTAATTATTAATCATTTACAATCAACCATCGATAACTATCAATCATAAAGTATTTTCTATCAGTCCAATACAATAAGGCACTACAATACTAAAATCCTTACAAATACCAAACATAAAACTGAATAGCTGGCTTACTGGCTTATTGGATTATAAATATGAAGTACAGAATCACGAAGTGGTATACCATATGGTTTTGCAATTAAAGTATAAAGTTGGATTGGATTGGATGTGAGATCCACTAGCTCTGAACCATTTGATCTCAACTGCCTCTTCAGATCAAGAAAATCATGCATATATATAAACACACCATCATGTCTCCTATCTTCTCCAAAGTTGACAAAACAAAAAATACACACCACCACCCCTCTCCTTCTCTCGTTTTTATCTTGCCCTTTGACAAACAACACATTGTTCATCATTGTATGTATTCAGATCATAGCATTTCTTGATCAATGGTTCATCATATGCAAAATCTGAAGAAGCAAACAGCTGTTTCGATTCCGTTCGGTCAGTCATCATCACTAGCACCACCACCATCAACAGCTCCTCCGAGCATACACAAGGATTCTCGGATCATTTCCAAGGTCAGACCCAAGATCCGAATCATCCACATCTGCCCGCCCGAGATCATCAAGACTGACGTTGCTAACTTCTGTGATCTCGTCCAACGCCTAACCGGAAAACCTGCACCAGAAGAAGAACGTGGTGGTGAAAGCAGCCTGGTTGGTGCAAAAACTGCTGGAAAAGCAGTCAAGGGTAGGAGCAAAAGGACCATGCCTAGTAAAGAACATCTGATGAAGAGGAGTGCTGGTGCTGGTGCTGGTAGGGTTTGTGATGAGAAAAGTACCAAGAAGGATGCTGTTGATCATCTCGGTCAAGTCGTTGATCATGAGGATCAAGCTTTGTGGATGTTAGGTGGCGGCGGCGGTGGAGCCAGCGGTACTGGTGGAGGTGGTGGTGGGTTTTTGACAGCGTTCGCAGATGTCGATTGCTTCATGCAAGAAATTGGTGGATTTCATCCTATGGTCTCCATGGGATCAAGTAATAATGGTACTAATATTATTTCAAGTAATATTGATAATGGTTCTGTTCATTTGGGTGCTTATGGAGAAACTCAGCTTTATTTCAAGGGATGAAACAGTGTGTTGGATGAAGTAGCAAGCTAGAGAAGAGGGTGATCTGATGATTGATTTGTGGGTGTTATTGGTTTGCATGGGATCATTGAAGGTTTGATTTGGGTTGAGATTTTTCTGATGGGTTGGTTTGATTAACTTGATTAGTCGATGGCAATGTGCTAATTTTCTTAGGGTTTGCATTCGAGCGAGTGAGATTCTTCGGTGTCGATTTTTTAAGTTAAGACGGGGGAATTTGATTGAAAGTATGATGAAGTTGTATTGATTATGATCATATGCATGATTTGATTTAGTCGTCACTGAGTGATTTATATATCCAGTTTAGCAGAAGGAAAACATTTCTCGTCATGTTTCTAAGACGTTCTCCTCTCGATGATACAAGTGGTTTGAGTGTTTAGCTATCATGTCATTGATCAATGTAGAAATCATCGAGTGTTTAGCTATCATCATGCTAGATATTCTTCCTAACGATTCAAGGAAACCTAAACAACCATGAAGGTTAGTTCTGAAGCAGTGCTAAATAGCGGATCGCATCAGTTAATCACTGAAACTCGTCTTCTTCTATGGAAGCTGATTGACTGACCCTAATGCCACAGTCCATCTTATGTAACAAAAATGAAATTTGAACAAAGATCTCAATGAGGCACGCGCGTAGGCTCCAGTAGTCTCTTCAGGGACATCTGATAAAATCGGAACAATACAAAGAAGATTAGCATGGCCTCGGCGCTTAGGCTCCAGTAATGGTTTAGGGGTATTTAGTTTGGGATTGCTTCAAATGGCTAGGGTGCTTAGGCTCTATGCGAATATGCGCTTAGTCTCTGTTCATTCGGTATCTGATCAGAAATAGCACTTTGTACATGCACGCTTAGATATATTTTCCACGTGAGCAGCGCTAGTCGAGCATGCAGGCACCAAACGCTGAGAGCATGCCTTCACTTACTTTTATGATGATCTGAATTTGTGTCTCGGGGCAGTAGTTGGACGCTGAACAGGGTTGCCTTCACTCCAACGGTCTCTGAGCACCTATGTTTTGCTTCCATCTTCACTCAAATTCAAATGATAAGAAAGATACATGATACACCTGTCCCCGATAATCCATATCCTTAATCATAACATGGACTTGAGATGCACAAACTATGTGTACGCCTTTCTATCTTTAACCGCCTAAAGCAAACTGTTAGATATACCGGGCTTATTACCATCAGTTTATATTGATAGAATTGATTCCCCGACATAATATCTGAACAGGTCATAATATGAGATCACGAATTCGATCCCTACCTCCTCATTTGTTATCCATACTTCATGTCCAACTAGACACTCAGACAGCCACATCCTCAAAATTGAGGTAAAAAATATCACCAAATACCTAATAATTTATACTGGCATTATAGACATTAAAATAGGGGACTTGAAATTAGTATATAGTATAACTATCACTTCCAGGTTAGTCCCTTCTTGCTCTTATTGTATAGGTAAAACAAATACAGTATGAGTAGTTCATGTTAAACTAACATTTGCAGGTACATTATATACATGTAATAGTATTTGCCTTGCATAAAAGCTATAACCTGGCCAGCTCTAACTGACATACTCCGTCGTGGACTCCACTCCGGCAGGAAGCACCTGATCCAATCTTGTAAGAACTGACGGCACCCCATCAGCATCCCTGATGATCTACATAAGCAAAACTCAAGCAGCTCAAAACATGGTAAAAAGTTCTCCGAATTCTTAGAATGCAGCACTTGTGATAATACCAAATGGTGAAGTGTTAAGTCGCCAATTTATACCGTGTATAGACATAACCAAACGTATATACTCTATCCAAATCATGTCACCATCTCCAACAATCATTATTAACCATACTCTTTGATTATGACAACCAAATTCTTCTTCATTGCAGAACACCCCAACCAACCACAAAATTCTTCTGGAATGCACAACAGGCCAACCAACGTTTTTTTGAAGGGTACCAACTCTTTGGTTACTACTTCTGTAACTTTACCACCAGCTATCAAGCAGATCTACGTAAAGCTTCGTAAATAAACCTTACCTAAAATTTTCTTTGCAGAACAAGCTAACCAACCACAAAGTGCGATAAACATATATCATTGGCAATGAAAATAGGTGAAAAATGCCGATGTAATATCAAGATATCGACTCACAAGAATTTCTTCATCCAGATAGGAGATCATAAAAATTCTCTGAAAAGTTCCGCCTGGACAAAATCATCATGTGATGATAAAGAAAAATCAAATGCTAAAATGTAAAACTAACTATAGGTCATGCATAAACTATATGAATAGAACACAGAGTTATGCACTAATAGCAAGGTAACATTGGTGCAACTACAACTACTCAAAACCAATTTGGATATGCTGCATCCTCACTGATGCCCGAAGTCTGATATCAGAATAAGCACCATTGGCTACTTTAAGTATTCAGACTTACACAAAATTCTCACCAGGGAAATGAACCTGCTGGTTCACGCTTTGGAAGTTAGAACCCAGCTTAATCATTTACTGTAGTCATCAAGCCATAGCTCTGCCTGGAACTCAAAAAGAAAACTGATATTCTCACCATCTATTGTTTCCTCCTTCCAGATAAAGAGGAAGAGGGGAATTTTAGATGTCCTACAAATATTAGACGACTGTAATACAACTAGAAAATTACAAGACAGAAAGAGGAAGAGGGAAAGTATGAAGTAAGTAGAAGGTTCTGGTACTTAACAAGAGTTTTTTCAACTACATTATCCTAAGCGGGGGCTGAGCCATTTTGTAGGAAACACTATCACTCAGTTGTTCAAACGCTCCAAAAGACTCGGGCAATCCAACTCTAACTTGCCCGAGCACTTTTCCTCCATATGACGACAGATCTAAATTAAAATAAACACCACAACGTTGAGGACAGAGAAGTAGAAGAAGCTGCAAATGGAGGCAGTGAAATCACAGCTTCCTCTACAAACTTCCTACATGAACTTCCCATTTTACAGGAGAATTTTGAAGATTCATGACAGGAATTTCAAAAAGTGTAGCCAGGATGAAGAACAATTTCAGCGGGCTTCCATGGAAATTAACCCCAAAATGCATCTACTCCTACATTTTACAGGAGTACTTCTATAGCTAAGAGCGGCATCTTTATTTTCTCAAAATTTCACTGCAATTGATTTAAGATGGAAGAGAACGATGGTCTAGCATGTACTTTCAGATACGGCAATCACTTCTATATTCAGCTTTATAGCTCCACTGGTATTTGATAGCGAAAGATATGGGGTTTCTAGTATTTTTTAAGTTGTCACATTTCAAAGCAAAGAAACTTAGAGGTTCACAAATCTCTAGGGTTTTTGTTTCTTCTATTGCAAAACCCGAACAGACACATCTGTCAATAAAGATATACTCAAAGGATATTTATCCTTTCCAAGATGCCTACGAAGTATGAAAACAACACAATGGAGTTTCATCATCTTCTCTTTCCTGTCTGAATGCAAACCATTTTTCATTTTTTTTATTTTTTTTGGTAAACGTTGAGCTTTTCACTTCCATTACTCATAGCTGCATCAAGGAAAAAGCTCCCTTTGCTAGCTGATTAAATCAAAGGCTATCAAATAGCAAGTATTCCAGCTTTAAACCCAAAGAAGCAATAACAATTCAAATCAAACACAAAGCAGCAGCTTCAGGTGTCATTCTTTTACATCCATTGAAATGCTTCAAGCCACTTCTTGTTTATCTACTGCACCTTGGAAAATTGTCATGCTTCTAAGCATGTCATAGCTTATAAAACCAGCGCAGCATTTTTGTCTTTGCGACGACTTGGAGTTTTTCTATGCAAACATGCCTGGCGTAACCCTTGTTTCTAGGGCCCCCACCCCTACTTTTTTTTTTCAAACAGTTTCCCAGTTTCTTATTCCCCATTTTTTCTTTCTTTATCAAAAACTTTGGACGAACTATGACAGATTTTCCAAGCAGTCGGAAAAATTGTATCGGCAAAAGAGTGATTCAAAGCAGAAGAAACAGCTGACTAAAAGCATAGATATTGCCATGAGGTGAAACGAGAGAAGATTGAGATCATACTGAGGGGGACTGTAAGTCCATTAGACAGCAGGTCCTTTACAGGAATAGGAAGTTGCTGAACTGCACCACTGGCTTGAGCTAAAACACTTTTCACCTGCTCTGGAATCGTTTCTTCAATAATATTTGGTGATTCAAGTGTGGCCTCTGCATATTCCTCTTTCATCCTAAGTGGTCCCTCAGGCGTTAACTTAGTGACCACAATCAGTTTGGTAGATACCTGCATGTGAGTACTACTTCAAATTTATATACAATAAAAGGTCTCCAGAACTGTAATTTTGAATCCCCATGACATTTTATCGTTCTTTTCATTAGCGAAAAGGCAACTGGAGGTTGACAAAATATATTATCTAGTTCAGTAGCCCTTTTCTAGTATTTTTATTGTACTTGCTATTGACAAGGGCAGATTTGTATGCCTGACGTGGGCATTATACAGCAGAAGGAAAGTATTAACCAAAGTTTCAAATTGAATCGCTCCAGGGTTTCAATCATGAAGACAAACAAAGAGTTCAATGCCAAGAAACAAATTGCACAGATTCAGCTCTTTCTTCCACACCTATGCTCAAATGATGGTAAGTAAATTTTACTAAAAAAAGGACAGTCATCAAGGAGACATGCCAAATTTAATAAACTCATGAAAGCAACAACTTTTGAAGTTCCATCCTCGAGTAACAGATCAATCTGTGTGATGTTTGCCAATGTAGCGGGCAATCTCCTGCATTAATAAAAGGGAAAGAGGGAATATCAAACAATATAAGCAAGTGATAAATTCAGCCAGACACAGATCACATATATCCTTTTCTAGTGGAAGGAAAATTTCATGCAAAGAAAATGAAACAAGATTAAGGAAATAAAATAGCTAAGACTTACTCGGAGAGAATACGAAGCACAACTAAACCTGGGGTATCAGGCCCAAACCACTCAAGATTCCATTTGCCTTCAAAATAAGGTGACCTGTAAAGCTGAGAAAAACAAATAAATTCTTGTGCTGATCTTGAGAGGTGCTGATAGCTTGCTATACTCTGCACACCTACGTTGTGGGACGAGGAGTAGGGTTAAGTCGCTCAAGACCAGTTATTCGCTCCATCACATCAATTCGTTGCATTTCTGTTGCCTTTTGTCTAGAGCAAGCCTCAAAGCCTCCTGCATCTTTGAGCTGGCACAAATAGCATATAATGAATTAATTTCCTCAGCATGGGATTGTTATAATTTACAATCTTCCATTTGTGCTCTCCTTATTCTATCGACGACAAGCAATTAGTAAAACAGATTAGAGTTTAGTAAATAAAAAAAGCTAATGAAGTTTAAGATCTTAACTTACAATGAATAGCAGGTCACCATTGTGAAACCTAAACCATTAATGATGACAAAGCAACTAAGTGTTCTACAGGACAAGGCCTTTTTCATGTCAAACATCGTGTTTTCCATTCCAATTTCATTCACAATTGAAAGCAGATTAAAAGCATCCTCGTGCCTGCATTTCTGCATAAGAAATCCCTGTATCATCTCTAACCAAATGGATGCAAATTCTCCCAGTAACTTCTTCAGAAGGCCTATATGTCCCAAAGAAAATCACAGTCCTCAATTGTTCGGTTACTTTTTCGAGTTAACTCACCCTTTGCTTGATGGAAATATTATTCCAGAATCAAGATCAGCGTTCTACAATGTGCTACAAAGCAAAAGAGAACAAGGCCATCCATGACACAATAACTACTCAAAGGAAGAGTAGCAAATTAGTTTGAACTAGTTGGCAGTATCTATTTATTGTACCCAAAAAAATAGGATTGGCCATATGGTTATCAAAATTGTGGACATTCTAATACTATTTGGATGTTATCTCACTGATCGAAATCTGAGGGAACAAAAGAAAGAGGTTTTACCACGAAATGAAGTCAAATTTAGTTTTTTTATTCTTATTATAATAAGTCAAATTTAGAATGACAATGTAGTTCAATCCACAGAACGTACAGTTATGCTTCTTCCCCATTTCCAGTATCTCTCACGGCAACTTCAGATACACTTAGGAAAATATCCCTGGATGTTACCCATCCTCGATTTCTCCAAGCTGAGCATGCTTGACTATGGAGTTTTCAGTGATGAACTCTTGAAAAAGGACGGTGCACCTTGGTGATATAGGCAGGACTATCACACCATTTATGCTATCTTTCAACACAATTTATTGGCAAATTGCATACAACTGCACTCGAAGAAAGTGACATCCTCGTCATAAATTCATGGGGAATCACGACAAGCCACCTTACGTGATAGCTTCATGACACATCAAACATTTTAAAAAGATCCAACACACAAGACCAAACCTCAAATAGAATTCGGAAACTAAAATGCAGATGAACACAACAACGACGAATCAACTCGTATTGAATTTCATCATCGCTTTCCTAGACAATAACGAATCACCAAAATCCGAATCCACGCTTCAGAAATTGAAACTATCCAACAGATAGAAAAAAAGAGTTGAAGCAACTCAGTAGACGACTGACTCACGGCGAGGAGGAGAGATTCTTTGGCGGAGAGCAGTTCCATGTCTCTGGCATACGCAGCCGATGCGCGTTGGACCGCGTCCTGCTGCACCATAGCCCTGACAGCGCCGCCCATCCTCCTCCTCCTCTCCAGCTTCAGCTTCACCTTCCGATTGATGCTGGTTTTGCGAGCATTGTGGTGGAGAGGAAGGATTGGAGGAAGCGAGAGGGGTGATGGTGAAGTGTGGGCGGAGAGGGGAATCAAGGGACGGAAAGTGGAGGAGGGGAGGCGATGGAGGGAAGCAGCCATGGATTAGAGAAAGAGGAAGGCTGTTGAGGATTTATGAGGGGAACAAAGGACAGTGTGGCTGGTTTCTATGTTTCCTTCCCGTATATTTTATACTACTTCGTAGATAAATCTTGTATCTTTTATCATTTTATCATATGTTAATTTTTTATATTATTTTTTAAATATAATAAATTTTATGTGATTAAATATTAAAATATATAAAACAAAAAAAATTTATGTGATTGAAAATTGATATTGAGAAAAAAAAAATAGATTTAAATTTATATATAAAAAATAATATTATAAAATATATGAAACGAAAATATTAATAAAAACTAGTTACTATAAGGGATATACTTGTAGGTTTCATAGGATAAATCTAATTCTCTTCATTTCAAAACTTTTAAAAATATATATTTTAACATTGAATTTATGATAATCAAAAATCATTTTTGTTGTGAGGATGAACTACTACATCTCATATCTTTGCTTCTTGATTCTTCATTCATCTATTTTACCCTGAGGACGAGCTACTACCATCAAACCGACCACTTCAAGAAGTGATGATCTAATCCATTCCACTCTTTATTTTCTAACGGCATGTCATACATTACTTTGCTTCAAGTAATATCATATTTCCATTTCTATAACATACTCAAGTTTAACGATCACGTGATGTTATGTTGATAAAAACATAATATAAAGATAAATTCAAAATAATTTAAAAATCATGAAACTATCTCAACATCATCATCAAATAATTTAGAACTATATCATTATAATTTCAAAATACATATTCCTCCTTATAATAACTCAAGATGTTACATATTCGGTTATATGTGGATCAAAATAAACATTACACTTATACTTCGTCCCACGATAGGTGAGACTGACTATATTCATGTGTTCTCACTCTATGGTTTCAATTTCATTTGGCCCATACCAAAAAATGAAAAGTATAATCCTTGAGCGAAAAAGCTCAGTAATCTAAAAAGATAAATTTTCTTTTCAAAGTATTTTTCGAGGACTATGACGGATCTGAAAAAAATTGAAATATGTATGTATATATACTTCGACCATGTTAGTCAAACAATTATGTCATATTTTATACGTGTCATTCTTATACATGTATTTTCTTTTAATTAACTAACAAGTGCATTACTAGACCACAATAAACCAACTCTGACAATCAACTTGGTAACAATCGTCGATCTGGCAAGTGTGCTCAAATCACACATTCTTTTCTTTTCAATTACATTCGCAGTCTTTCATGCTTTCATCAATTCATTCAGTATGTCTGGTAATATCGTCATTGAGAAGGGTCTCCTGACATAGAGTAATCTGATGGTCCTAACATACAGTTTTAATGTCACTGGATACATGCAAAGGGGACACAAGCCGTAGCTTTCCTCTCCTTTGCCGGTTCCCCATCTATGTGTCTTTCACGATGACTCAAACAAGGATAATACTCAAGATTCTAATGTCGCCAAGACTAACAAGGCTCTCAAAGTACAATCAGTGATTTTCATAACACATGAACTGATTATCCAACAAAAACTCAATCAATGAGACCAACAAGGCTGTCAAACAAACGACCAATGATCCCAAACGAATCGAAGAAAGAACATCAAGGTCAACTTTCATAACTCAAAGATAAATAATGTATTATTTCCTCTATCTCATAATAAGTATAATATTTATCTTTTTTGGATATTTCATAATAATTACAGTAATATCCTATCTGGAAAGTTTTTATCTAAAATAAATATAAAACCAATCAAACTCAATTATTGTATACTTACTGTCTTCTCTCACAACTATTATAATAAACCCTACTATCATCAAAAAAATATTTTTTTCATCAAATTTCACAAAAAAAAATCAACACAAATAAAATCCTGTGTCGATCAATTTATTGTATTTATTATGGGATAGAGAAAATATTATATTCTCTTCATAATAATTCACTTTTTGTTCATCGTGTCATCAAGGGTTACATTATTATGTCCTTTTATTTGAATGATATAAGAGTTGTATTTGTTTAATTCATCAAGAGATTCATAACATACTTTAAATCTCATTCCCCCACATCACATAAAACATTACAAAAACCAATCATCCTCGTTCTCAATCATATGTCAATGTGTTTATTTATCCCAATCCCATTACTACATCTCAGGCATTTGGTAGCATAAACGCTGCTGAAGTTTTTTTTTATAGCGTTTTTTTATCGATTCCATAGATTTAAAACCTTTATCATAGGTTTTATCCCAAAAAAATCATACATGAGACTATGATAGTGCTTTTGTAACCACTACCTTTGTCTAACTGTTGCTATATATCGATACGGTAACATTTGCAAACGTTGTCATAGAGACATGCAAACACCGTCATAGTTATAATGGGGAAAACAATAAATAAACTGATTGTCAAAAAATTTTGACAAAATTTCATTGCCCCAATGGTTTAGCATAAACTTGTAAGGTTGAGGTTTTTGGTTCGAATCGGTTATCTTCGGTTTTTGACCGTCGAAAAATTTCTATGGGGGCTGTCTTAAATGATTATGATAGCGGTTTTTATATTTTCTGTAACATTTTTAATCGCTGACATACATATGATATGGTGTAGTGTCCTCTCATGTCACACTACGAGGCTTATTATCAGAACCTCAAGTCCTCTTAAATATCCCTGAACTAAACATAAACTGCCCATGGGACGCATAACCACATAAGCCCTCGTGTGCAACTACATATTCATGAAGAAGTGATTCAAGAACTTCACCTTATTGAACTTAGACGGTCATTGTAAACCAAGTACTCATTTACTATGGTGGTCAAGAGTCTTGGTTCGAATTCCGTTGAACGATCTGTCTCCTTCAACAAATTGTGAGTTTTTTGTGATTATAATCATGAGAATTATGAAATCGAATCTATTGGTTATGAATTCTTATGAGGTTCTAGATTTCGTCCGTATCGTCTCTTCGTGATTTATTGGGAGGAGGTTGAGATGATGAATTGGGTCGGGAAGCACCACTCGCATCCTTGGAGATTCTTTGATCCTGGACTCTTGGAAGAGGGAAGTCTGCGCATCACCACGTCAAACATCAATCCAGATCCTAGGGTGCTCCAAATTGAACTGACTGTTTCAGATGTTGGCTCCCACCAGGCTGCTCGATGGAGATGCAACCAACAGTCCACTACTTCTTTGAGTATCCAAGGGCGCGGGAAATATGGAGATTGAGACCATTTGAAGGAAGCATGCCAAACCCGTCGCAATCCTTCGAGGAGTGGTAGTATGTCTCAGTAGTTGTAATTCTAAAATTAACGAAATTAAGTATCCCATTGAATTTTTGAATTTTTCAAAAAGAAAAAAGAAAAAAAAGAAGACTCCTGGAGTTGGAAATGCGGGGGATCGAACTCCGACCCTCTCGCATAGAATAAAATAATTCGAAAATATAGTTAGAGTTAGAGACGAATAGTAAAGAAGTGAAGAGGAGAGGAGAAGCGAAATCTCAGTCTCATTCGCGCTTCCCGCCATGGAATCCATGGAAGCAGACTTAGAACAGCGACCTCTCTATAGGAAACAATCTCACTACAAAAACCTGGTAAATTTTCTCACTTCCTTTTCCTGCTCCATTCAACACCAAAACTCCAAGATATATATTTGTATACAATTGGTTTGGAAACTTTCAATGGCAGGATGAGATATTCTACATAGAGAAGGAGCAGTACAGGGGCCAACAGTACAGCCAAATCTACTTTGCCCGGCTTCATTTCATGAGGATCCTTTTGTATTCTCTCATTCCGGGCTGGAAACCCCAAATCCCTGGTGCGGACATCTGTTTTGTGTCTTTGGTTTTTCATGGGTTTTGTGGAAATTGTTTGTTGATTTGGGTACTTTTTGGTTGATCTCGTTTTGGGTGCTGTTGATTTTGGTGTTATTGATGCCCGTTAGGCATGTGGTGAGGCGGGTTGAGGTTATTGTTGGTGGGTTTTGGGAACTAGGGTTTTGGGTTGTGGATTTTTAGTGTTTAGGGTTTTATTGATAGAAAGATAGGGAATTTGGTGGTGTAGTAAGGGCATGCTCAAGTTATACTATGGGGTGTCTGGATTTCGTCCATGTTGCGATTGGTGTTTGAAAATTGTCCCAGTTATTTGTGCATACAGTTTATGCTTATGTGGGTAGAGATGTCGTCCTGAACAAAGATAATTGTTGGATGGTAGAAAACACCTCATAGTCGGCTGCTGACTAATGAGAAGTGAGTTTGTAGTGTGTCTTTTACTGACAATTGAAAACAGTTAGTTGGAGGATGGAAAATGTTTGAAGCAAAAAGCGATAAAAATTCTTATTGTGGAGTGCTATTGATCAGTGTTGTTTATATGTCTTTTTTGCCATATGGGTTCTGCTCCAAATTGTGTTCATTTGAAGTAGATGACTGCTGCTTATGTTTTACGAAAATGGGTTGCAGTTTGTAATGTGTTGGGGCTTGAAGAAGGGAAGGAATGTATCCTTGTTGGAACTCTCTACAAGCATATGAAACTCAAACCTATGATTCTGGACGAGTATTCCAAAGAGGTATGTTTCTTGACCTGATTTGCATTATACACTTTTCCTTCTTTCTAGTCACTATATGTTGAGGCTGTCGACAGAGATAATGATATTGTACTTCAGTATCATGTGGCGCTGCTTT
This sequence comes from Drosera capensis, assembly GCA_001925005.1. Lineage (NCBI taxonomy): Eukaryota > Viridiplantae > Streptophyta > Magnoliopsida > Caryophyllales > Droseraceae > Drosera > Drosera capensis. Next base: position 13,782 of record LIEC01000024.1, read on the forward strand.
CTCCGACTCTTGCTGTCTGTTCTTTGAGTGAACGCTAAAAGTTAGCTGCTCTTATGCAGAGATCATCAACTCCCCTTGTCAAGGCTCACAATTTTATGAACTCAGATGATTACTTGGTACTGGAAGATGAAACTGGAAGAGTGAAGCTTGACGGAAGTGTGCTTCTTCCTTCTGTTCATGTGACAGGTATATTTTTCCTGATCTTGTTCACGAGTTTAGGAACTGAAACATGTATGTCATAGTATGTTATGGTCCTATGGAGAGGTATAATAATTCACAGTTCTACTTGGATGAACTTTATGTTACTGGTTTCAACAATGAGTTCCTTCAGATATGGAATATGGTTCAGTGAATCAAAAGCATCAGACGAACTCGTTATATTCTGTGTATTTGTTCTTGCACACCACAGGTGTTGTTTCCGGATCACAGCAGCGATTTGCATACCCGAGAATAATATTCAAACATCACGATGTTATAGTGTCGTAGCTGTACATTAATTATCACACTTTTGAAGGTTTAGTCTGTGGAATATCAAACATTTTTTCTACAAGTATCTGTCAGAGCATATGCGGCTACTAGTAAGCATTGCCATGTTTCTGGTTGTAAAGATTGCATTTTCGACAAAAGAGAACAATATGTTTAAAATTTAAATCTCGATATATAGCATGACTTTGAATATTCGACCAGCCAATGACTTCCGCATGCTTTCTTCTTCATTTTCTGGCCACAAGCAACCTGCTTTTGTAGATTATATTTTATCTTTTTTTCATTTCATTTCATTTTATTTTTTTCATCCATTGTTCAGGTAATTAAAATTTAGTTGGATCATTTGTTGGAAGTTCATGACTTCTTTAGTTTTTGTCATGAATTCAACAGGAGTTGTAGTTGCAATACATGGAAAGGCAACTGGAGCAGGTTCCTTTTTGGTTCAAGATTTTCTTGATGCTGGCCTACCACCTCAGTTAGGGAAAACACTAACACTGAGTAATGCTACCATCCTCCGCTTTTTTATTGTCTACCGCTTCAACTTTGGCCAGCATGGGTTCATATTATGGTTGGGAGATCCCAAGGAAGAGTTCAAACCACTTAGGTGGCACACGAGTGGCATATGCGTGTAGAACCGAGAAAGGCCATATCTCTATTCGAAGTCTAAGCTGGTGTCTTATGGTTTGTTCCGAGGATATAGTCTACTTTATTTCTTTATATCTCTACTATATTGTCTTTATTTCCTGAACCATTTTGTATCTTTTGTTCTTGCAAAATCCGTTATTCCGGGGTCTGGAAATTTTAATTTTCCCATTTGTATTCAACAGATGAAGACAAATACGTTGTGTTTGTATCGGGAATAAATGCGGGAAGCACCAGTTCCAATCCACTCATGTTTCAGCTGCTTGTGGATCATCTAGCAGGACATTTAGGAGATGAAAAGGTGTGTTTTTAGTTGTGCAGTTTTTGACAAATTGCATATCATTCACTTATATTGTGTCCTTGAATTTTATAGGAGCAAAGATTTGGTGCAGAAATAGTTCATGTGGTAATTGCTGGAAATTCGGTTGAACTTCCTAGGAGCTCTCTAAATGGGCAGGTGACTTTTTATGAACATTTTTCTCTCTGTGTCTGTAAAACAAAGGGATATGCTGCACTATAAATGTTCTTCGGCTTGTGCAGAATTTGGCGCCCAAAGACCTTTCTGCAATTTCTGACCCAATAAAAGAGCTGGATATCATGTTAACTCAGGTTCTTTTATCTGCTCCCATGATGTATGTTGAAGTATATATCCAAAGCTAAAGTCTGAACATTTTGGAGGTTCTGCAGATTGCTGCTGGGGTGTCAATGGATATCATGCCGGGTTCAAATGACCCTGCAAACTTCTCCTTGCCTCAGCAGGTTTCCCTTTGTACCTTCTCAAAGTGTCAGCTTCAGGATGGGTGATTTACAATGTCACTAATCTAATCACTTATATTTTTTTTGTCAGCCTTTGAACAAATGCCTTTTCCGTGGGGTGTCGTCATGTGAAGCTTTCAGGTCTTGTACCAACCCACATTTCTTCGAGCTTGACAATATCAAGTGAGTCAAGGTGACTGTAGCTTATTTAAACCCAGTGAGTGGATTTTTCTTCTGACATATGAGCTACATCCCATTCAGTTTCCTCGGCACATCCGGTCAGAACATTGAGGATCTTGATAAGTATTCAAGCGCGAAGGACAAGCTTGAGTTCATGGAAAGGACGTTAAGATGGAGGCATATAGCCCCATCTTCACCAAATACTCTTGGTATTACTAATTGATTGATGCATTTGCTTTTGTCTTCCACTTCTGGAACTATAGTCCAATGCAACTATTATCATGTTCAGGTTGTTATCCATTTAGCGACAGGGATCCTTTCTTGCTTGAGAGTTGTCCTCATGTTTACTTTGTCGGTAATCAAGACAGATTCGAAACTCGTTTTCTGAAAGGTACTTGAGTAACTCTCTTTTTCAGTACTTAGCCAAGTTCTTGATGTTCTTCTGTGTTTCAGCCTTTAACATATGATAAATATGTGTTTAACTTATGCAGGATCAGAGGGGCAAATTGTAAGGCTCATTTGCATTCCTAGATTTTGCGAAACGGGAATCGCTGTTGCTGTAAGTTGTCAAATTGCAATCTGCAAGTTACAATTTCAAGTAGTATGTACGCCCTGCATGCTGATAGGTAATGGTGTGATTGTTAGGATTGAAATGGTGATGGCTAGACAAGAAATGGAGGAAGGATTGCGAGCAAGAATTCCTTTTCCCGTCCTTTTTCTGCTGGGGTGATACTGTAATTTAGATGGTACCTTGTATCTTGCCCTTTTCTTTTTAACCGTATCTATATTTTTGCAGCTGAACTTGAGAAATCTTGACTGCCATGCTCTCAGTTTTGACATTCAGTTCAGCTGATCTCTGCGAGGTAGGAGTGATTCATTTTAGAACTTGCGAACTTGTGTTGCTTAAAGAAAAAATTAGACAGCTTCAAAGAACCAATTCTGTGACTCTTGTAGACCTGCTTCCAATTGCACCTTTCCCTGAAAGATTGTTAGCTGCAGGCATTACCGCGCCCTGCATCCTTATAGGAGGATTCCTGCTCCTGTTTCAGTTGGATCAATTTGGTCATGGGAGCCAAGCAAGAAGTGAATGTACAAGAACCATCAGAGCTAAGATGTGACGAAGAATTTACTACGACATAGAAGATGACGCTGGTTTCCCTATTCGATGCAGCTTCCAGTTGTCGCTTTGATCCCTTGTACTCCTGTTGCTGCTGCTTCAACAGTGGTCAGGCGAGGAACTGCTTATTGTAGGTGTTGGTTGAGTTTCAGCTAGATGTTTCAGTGCTCTTTTTTGTACTCTCGTGGAAAATTGGAAATGTTTCTTGTATTGATCAGTTGAAGGGGAAATTTAACATTAGAATGCCCCTACTGCTAGTGGATGGTTCAGAAAATTGCTGTTGTGTCATCATCGCCTGAATTTTTGGGTCTGTAAAAACTGTAAAGATCTTTTTCACCTTGGCAAGCCTCTTCCATAATTGCATCTTCTACATATTGAGGCAAAAGGAACCAAATCACGACATGAGCAGTGTTAAGCCTGGCGAAGAACCGTTAGAGACAAGGGGTGTGCATGGTATGGGATGAACTTCTCCCGTCGTGAACTTCTCGGATCTATAAAAATTTTATTCCATTCCTCTTTTTTTTGTGATATTGGTTTTTTCTCCTTGTTTGGAATCGAAAATCAATCATTCAAGTTTCTTTAAAAAAAAATGCATCAATTTTAACTGCAAAAAGTTTATTAAAGAAAATCATTTTTAGAGGAATTAAAAACATGAATTCGAGCAAATTAAGTGCAACAACAACAACATAAAATTACGGTGAAACGATAACGCAAATAAGAATAATGACAACATTAAGATGAATAGCATAGGTTGTTTTAGCAAGATCGACAAAAATAAAATTTAACTATTTTGATTGATTAACACAAATTACAACGTGTGAGTAATACGAGATGTATATAACCTTACACTCGTTAATTACATAAATAACAGATAGGGGATTAGCCTAATGTCAAGCCTAACAATATTTTCTCCTTGGTATCTCACAAATCCATATCTTTCTCACTTCTTCGACGCAAGGCAACAGTACTCAATAAGCAAAATTCCAAATCTCCCCAGAGTCATCATCGCCATGTCCGCAGCAGCCAACAAGAAGAAACGCCATTGACAAAGCCCCTCTCGCGATGTTCAAAGCCGTGCAGATAATGACATCCACATCATCCTCCTACGCTCTCTCGAATCGTCTCATCAAGCCTCCTCCTCCTCATCTTGCTCCATTCCTGTTATCATCCTCGAGAACACGCAGCAACAGCAGCCCTAGACCGCCACATCCGCCGACGACCCACAACAGTACTCGCCGCCGCTTTCTGATTCCCAGAATGTGCTCTACTCGCTCCGATCCTCACTCTCATGTAGCCTCTCACTCCAACGTCGCTGCCCGAGACCTTGTGAGTCGACCA
>LIEC01000025.1:0-27373 GCA_001925005.1 Drosera capensis
GATATGAGGTGTATTGCAGGTGAACGTTCCAAAGACAAAGAAGACATACTGCAAGAACAAGGAATGCAAGAAACATACGGTCCATAAGGTCACCCAGTACAAGAAGGGGAAGGACAGCCTTGCAGCTCAAGGTAAGCGCCGATATGACAGGAAGCAGTCTGGTTATGGTGGGCAGACGAAGCAAATTTTCCACAAGAAGGTGAATGTCTTTCTTTAATTCAAGCTTTGTTTCCAAAATGCAGCATTCAAATAAGTTCTGCTTATTGCATAATTTGGTTAAAAATGTATGTCATGATCAAGATGATATATTATATTGTATATTTATTTATGTGAAATGCGTGCACATTTTTATTAAGCATGTCACTAACTTGAATTTGACCATCACTATGCGACTGCGTAGGCTAAAACTACGAAGAAGATTGTCTTGAAGCTTCAATGTCAGACCTGCAAGCACGTTTCTCAGCATGCTATCAAGGTAGATGCCTCGTTTAGTGTTTTGTTTCCCTCGGATGCATTCTCCTTCTATATCTTTTATCAACTGAGAGAATCTGTTTCTTTACCCTCTGACAGAGATGCAAACATTTTGAGATTGGTGGAGACAAGAAGGGAAAGGGTACCTCACTGTTTTAGAGTCATTATTATGGCACTTCATCCTGCAGTTGAAATTGGCAAAACCAAATCTTATGCCCGTGATATACTTTCGTAGCACTCTAATCGCTGTACTGTTTATCTCATAATGGATCGTTTGATTTTCCTGTTATTCTGGTTTTTTTGTTCACGCTTTCGTCAGTCCATCACCTGTTTGGTTTAACTGTTGTCCGCGAGGTTAAGTCCACTGTCCAGGAGTGATTTGAATGGTAGAAGAGACTTATTAACTCACTTTGTAGAGCACAGTGCTTGATTTCTCTTGGTTGTTTATGTAAAGTCTGTCCTGATCGACAGACAATTTGTGAACATCAGGTGCCCTTTAGTTCTATAGCTCCTTCGACTGCGTTCGATTTTTAGAATCGGATATGATCCCTTCCCTTTCGACATCATATTATAGAACTCAGAGAACTCCACGTTTACATGAGAGTTAAGTGGGAGATCAGTTTCCCATGTGCTATTCTTACCACAGAAAAGGTTCATGCTTGTAGCATTTATCCACCTGGGTGACGAGTACGTGGATTAGTTAACTTTGGCGAATGCTTTCCAAATTTGACTCGTGGAATCCGCTTGACGTGATTTCCTTTGGTGCACAAGGTTCTCTATGATTATTGGCCTATCATGAGTGTGATGTGCAAGGTCAACTGATAGGTTAGAACTTGGAAGTCATGGTTTTGGGGCTCAGCTGTGATACGAGAAAGGTGAAACATGAAAAATGAAAGACAACGGAACCAAATTCAACTAAACACTTTCTTTGAATTCGGTTATAAATAAAGAACATAAGAAAAATAATTTAAGAATATCGATTATGCGAATAAATTTGATAAATATTTTAATTTATGTTTTGTATTGTTGATGGGACTGAAGTATATTACTTTCTACCTTGGGACGAAATCATGTTGCGCTAACCAATAAACAGATACTCCTAGGGTCCTACGAAGGAAAGTTACCAATATCCCCATATAAGGTAAAAAGAAATCAAAAATCAAAAGCCAGATAAAGCAGTAAATTGGGACGCAAGGATTCCTCAATTACCATAACACCCTCACACCACACAGCAATTCTCCTCCTTCCTCAAACCCCGTCGCCGCCCGCCGTTACCCCTCCTTCAATCCAATCCACCTCAGGCCACACCCTTCGTCGCCAGCTTTGGAATCTCAATTAGGGTTTCGGATTCGGATTGTCCCCTAGGAGCTGGAATTAGGGTTTTCATGAATTGGTGCTGGATTCGATCACGCATTGTTCAGTGCTCGGGGAGTAAAAATTGAATTTTTGGTGGCCTCGATGGCAACGACGAGGAAAAGTGGGACCAGTAAGGGAGTGAAGACGAGTGAGAAGGAGTTGAGTTTGGGGGATCTCGTGCTTGCTAAGGTCAAAGGCTTCCCTGCTTGGCCTGCTAAGGTATAATTACCATTCTTCTAGTTGGAATATTTGTCGTTGTATTGATGGGTTTTGGATGTTTTCTTGATCGGCGGGTTTCAGGTTTTGTCAATTGTATTCTTGGTTTCTGATCACTGGTGAACATTGATTGTTTATTAATTCCGGCTTCGTTTAGATGAGTGATTAGGGGTTTTTCAATTTTTGGTGTGGTTGGAGTAGGATTGCTTGTGTCATGTGATTCAAGGTCTCAGCTTTGTTTTTTTAGAACAAGAATTTCAGGATTTAGGCATTGCCCTGTGAGAGATCAGATACCTCGGGGATGTGTGAGAATGTTGCTGGGGATATCTATCATATGTAGCAATACGAGTAGCAATCTAGTGCTAGTTCTTGTATGTCTCGTAGTATGCATGTGATGTGATATTGATCATATCATGGGGCAACCATGCTTATGCACAACTGCACCCTACATGATATATGCAAACGGGGTTCATGTAGATGATATTGATATAGATTCCTTGTACGCAAAGGTACTTTTTTGGTGATTTGTATGTCTCTGTGTTTCATTAGGCATTTTGCCTTTTGGACGTTGGAAGATATATCTTGTATGAGTCGTCTTTTCGAAGAGATTTCCTACATATTGTGAAAGTATTCTGGATTACATTCCTGGGAGAGCAGTGTCTACTGTGTATTATTGATATACGCTGTCATGTAATTTTATTGAACCTTGACTAGGCTACGGAACTATTGAGTCCTTCCTCTGTTTCTGGTAACTAGTCATTATGGAGATCTCGGCTACCTTGCAACTGATAAGTTTTCTTAAGTTTTTGCTAAGAAATATCATGTATTCTGGTTGTAGTCTTGATTTCCGTTAAAATTCCGCTGTGACTGCCTTTGTTTTTTATGTGAAAGCAGCCGCATTACTAGTAATGAGTCATTGTGCATACATGGTCCATTGCTGTTTATATATCTTCACTTGCACGTCTTTTTGGGGAACTTCCAGGTTAGCAAACCCGAAAACTGGGAGCGAACTCCTGACCCAAGAAATACTACATGGGGTAAAACATGACGCACCACTAAGGTGAAGTCTAAGATTCTATTTTGTTGATGAATTCACTAGCAAGTTTGAGAAGACGAGTTGCTGAAGGGTGAGACTATTGTGGCTTGGCTGGTGGAGCACTATTGGTTTGGTGGCAAAAATGTGGTCGGTCATGGTTGGAGTTGGCTGCTTACATTGAAATTAGTGGTGGCAGGCAGAGGAAGAGAAGCTGTGATTGTGGCATGGCGGGATTACTCGTGCCATCTTCTGAGATGGCCAATGGGCTAGTTTTACGCCTACTTTTCCTGTAATAACTAAAAATTATTTAAGGTTAATCTTGTATTTAGTACATTAATAGCAAAACTTGTCCGGCATTCAAGAAATCTTGCTGTAAGCTGTGGTATTAACAAGAATTTCTGGGTATTGATTGGATGAAATACTTGGAGCTTTGTTATATTAATGGACCATGTCCATGTTAATTGATAATGATATGAATAATACATTTACTTAAGATTTTATTATTTTACCATCTCAAGGAGTTCCTTGTATTTTGTTCATTACCAATTTGGATGTATTTTCTGATGGCGATCTCTTGGGCAGAATGTTTATTGCATGAATAACCTTCATGTGCTGACTAAATGTGAACCATTCCTTAATCCTGATTCCTGAATGTAACCACCCCTTTCTCCATACTCCTTTTTGTACTTAGGGCTCCTGGTTATTACCGTTTTGCTATCGAGGGCCAAGAGCATATCGTCAGAAACTATTACTGACATGTGTTGGTCAACACTTCTGCGTCCAATCCCTCTCACCCTGTGACTAATGCTTCTTTGCTGCTGGCCTCCTTGCAATGCTTAAGACTTCAGGTAGATGCAATAAAGTTCACCCCGCTCCTCTTCTTCTAATGGTTCTTGCTTCTTTATCGGTTAGCCTCTTTGATTTCTGTAACTTGAATGGACTAATGCTTAATTGAGTCTCTTGGCTCAAGTAGTATTGATGCTGCTAAAAAAAATTAGCAGTCAGCCTAGATTGCAACTTATGAATTTGTATCTTTTGCTGTTAGTCTGACCTTTTTTAGGGAATCTGTGAAGAGATGATGCTTGCAGCCTGCCGGCCTCTCAAGTGAAATGGGTCTGGCAATTTTTCTAAAATAATCAACTGAAAGTTAAGAAGAAAGTTGCTCAAGAACGTCAGTGAAACTTCTTGGTTATTCTAGATTCAAACCGGACATTACTATTGAGGATTATTCTCATCCCATATGGTAAGCCGCTTAATCAACTCTTTCTCGAAACACCCAAATATTTCTCGAAACACCCAAATATATGAGCACTTGAAAGCAAAAGTAGCAAAGAACCTGACATCCGAAAGGAAAAAATTGGATGCAAAGGAAAAAAATTGGATGCTCCTAACTCTCTGAAGGATGTTGCAACCAAATCCAATGGGCATACTGATGGTGATCGTTCCAATCTCAAAAAGAGTGGGCCACTAGACCTTGACAAGCTTGCTTTTGATGAGAACAAAAGATCAGACAAAAGATCAGTCCTCGTCAAGCCTAAGCATGTTGATTCTGTAAATCATTCAAGTAGGCTCGTAGCTCTGAAGAATGGGGAGAGTAATGCTTCCGCTTCTTTTGCTACTGCAAAAATGCAGAACAATACTGATGCTTCCTCCTCTCTCCTCTCTCCATCACCACCGTTGTCGCCAGAGAACCACCAAATGCATAGATCGTGCGACTGCTTCCTCTCTATCTCCATTTTACAGTCCATCAAACTTGCTCTATCTTCTTCTCTTCAATGTTGCTTCCATACCTCAGACACTGTCATCGGAACAAACCTTAATAGCCTTCTCGTTTCGATTTTTAATATTGAATCAGAATCGATTGTTCGATAAATAAGAACTTGTCATCGTGATGTTGAAATAGGCACGAGGTATCTGATGAGAGATTTGGTTTGTTGTTGAGTAAAGATATAGTGATTTTTGGTTTGGATTGGGGAGAGGCGATTGAGGGGGATATCTGGAACCATCGACGAGGAGGCAATGGAGAGTGGGGATGGGGTGTGGGGTTTGGGGTTTGGGGTTTGGGGTTGAGATGATACTTTATAGGATCTCTTTCAAAATACGTTTTCAAGATGATATCAATAATTGCGATCATCATTTATTCTATTACCAGACGACATCGTAGCTAGTACCAAAAAGCACAAAACAGAATAAATAGACTTTCTAGCTCATTATTTGTGTTTCATATATCTCTATGTGACATTTGCTTGTCTATACTATATAGCCGCAAAGTTATCAACAATGGATCTATAAAGCTGCAACATTATCAACCATGGATGATTGTACGTCCCCTCTAGCCACCTTTTGGTTGAGAATCGTTCTCGGTAAATCATAGTGGAGGACGCAGTTGGAATATGTCATTGTTTGGCATCTGCCTGTTGATGTCCATTTACATTCTGTTGCTGAATAACTATTCTTTTCTGAACCTCGTCAGCAGGTTTAGCATCACTGACTTCCCCGTCGGCACTTGATGGATTTCCCTGTTAAGGTCATAACGCATGCAACCCAAAGCAATATAGAATCATATGCATAAAAATTCAACCGACATCTACTAGCTCAGAAAAGTATAACCACGTCTGCTGGTTCAGTTGCATAATGTTTTACAAGGTTGGCAACAAAAAAGGGCGGGGCGAAAAGAAACTATTACTGGGAGTATCAATGCTTTAGCCTCTAAGTTCTCACACTGCAAAGATCAATAGATCGAGAATTAACTAAAAAAAAAACAATTAGTATCAAAAAAAAGTTGAAAAATTTTATTATGTGCACCTTTGGATCTACTTAGCAACACCCAAAGATTATTGCTAGTAATAGATTCCCTCAATAGATAGAAAGGGTTATCTTGTTAAGCCAAATGCATACAAGAAAATCTTCTCTTAAACAAAAAATATAAAGCGTGCTATGTTGTCCTATTCCCCAAATTGTTTCCCACAATAAGCTTCTTCTAAGGTTTAAGAGGTGTATAACTAATCAACGGAGATGGAAAAGTATATTTGTAGCTAATCTTACTCCCCCAGCCACGAAAAGCCTCTGTAAATCAATTATGAGTTAGCAGTTCAGCTTACCTTGTTCCTGTCTCGCCATCCAAGCCCGAAAGGTCTAGCTAACAAACTAACTTTCCGTGCAGGCTGATCTGATGAAATCTCCTGGCTGTTCCGCAATTGTGAAGAACCATTTAGCGAGTTCCTGCAAGTCAAATCTGTATGTGTAAGACCAAAATGCAATTGTTACCAATAAGAGTCCGAGTATGCTAAACTATTCAGCCGATGTTAACATTCGCTACATAGTTAAAAAATGCACGTACATTATAGAGTGCTGAACACAACATACTCTACAACAGGAGACGACTTGCATGTAGTAGTCCTTTGTCTACATGGTAACGCATTTTTGCTACTAATTGTCTTCATTTCTCAAGAAAAATCAACATAACATCTATCTAATTTACATATATTACTCTTCGTCCCAATTTATTTGGGACACTTTCCTTTTTTGTCAGCTCTAATTTATATTAATTTAATCAAATTATCTCACCACTTTCTTCCTCCTCCTCTCCTAAGCTCTGCTCACACCCCCATTATCATTAAAAAAATATTCTTTCTTCATAAAATTTCATAAAAATTCAACGCACTCATAAAATTATGTGTCGGATCAAACGATTACACCTAAAATGATCGGAAAAAGTATTACACTAAGTCTTCCTGCGGTATGTTAATTGACGTCTCGTGGAAAAAAAATGAATTTTAAAAAAAAAAATATGTGATATCTAAATCTATATTAGTAATGAAAAAATCTATCTAATATCAAAATCTTTTTTAATGAAAGAAATAGACAACAAATATTAGATTCTTTAAATGGTAAGATTTTTTACTCCATACTCTCAATCACAGATAATATCTATAAAACTTTTTTTTTTGAAAAAAAGTCAAACCTTTTATGAAAAAAAATTCAAAACATAACAAATATAATCTCAATCTAAAATTGTAATTAAAAAGAAAAGAAATAAAAAAACAAAAAAAACAAAAAGCTTTATATAACATATTTTGCAAAATAAGAAAATTCAATTAAACAAACAAAAATAATCTAAATCTAATTTTTTACTTTAAATTACACAATTCTATCTAATCACTATTTCTTATCCTTACTTTTTTTTATCTTCTCCCCATAATAATTTATAAGGGTAAAAATGTAAACCAAACACAAATTCAATACTTTCATTAATCGACGTGTGTAGTCAACACATTGAATTAATTTTTGGACAAAGTAACCACAACGATCAATAAAACAGTGTTCCTAATGGATCTACCCCAAACTTTTTTATTGATTGCATAAAAAGATCAGTAAATTAAAAATCTTTTCTATGGAATAGATACAATTACATTTAAATTTCATTTAATTTAATACCATCTCTTTCTATTATGATCATATACCGTACGGCGTATGGACTGATATTGTAGTTGTGAAGATTTGTGCAAATCTTCATAGATCGAGTCCCTTCATTCCTTACTACACAATCCCTTACAATAAATAGGTGGCCACTACCATGCAAATTGCAAGTTCATATTTTCACATATTTTATTTCAACAAGAAAAGATAAAAATAGGACAAATTCAAAGTGCTTCATTCTAAAAATATGAAAGCAGAGAAGCAGCACTAGAGGGGTTGGTGAGGTTTCCTCTCGACGACAGGGTGATCTCCGACGTCTCTTTCCCTGGCTAGGATTCATGGGCAACGAGGTCGACCTAAGAAAGGGGAATCCACGGGTGAAAATTTGAAGGTGATTGATGAAGGAGAAAGCTCCGAAGAAGGGGAAGGGTGATACGAAAGGGAAGAAAGGGGTCAATCCTGATCGCGACGAGGCAGCGAGGACTGAAGGATGCAAGGAGGGCAACAAAGTGATGCAAATTCAGGGAGGATCTGCATCTTTTGGGAAGGAGACCGGGAAGGATTGTGTGGTTGTTGGTGGTAACTTGAGTGCTAAGATGAACACGATGACTACGAACCACCGATTGGATTTGGAGAATGAAGTGTCGGAGTCCATGACAATCCTGAGATGTAGTCAGTTGGCTAAGTTGCGCTGGACAGATGAAGTAGAGAAGAGTGGGAAGAAGAGTCCTCAGAAATCGTATGTTGAAGGGGTCGGCAAGGTTGAGAATGCTATGAATCCTGTGGTGACAGGGAATAGGAGTGTGGGTAATGGCTTGAAGTTGGATCCTATGGAATATAAGGATAAGGAGTTGATAACTGGCTTAGATGAGGTTATTGAGGAGAAAAGGGTTTTGGGATTTGGCTGTGATTGGATATATATATTACGAGATATGGTTCCATTTACTGCTATGCGAAGCTTTGTGTTGAGTGAATGGAAGACAGTATCACCTCCTGAAATCATGCTTCATGAGCAAGGATACTATGTCTTTTATTTTACTTCTGTGCAAGATATGAATTGAGTGCTCCGTGGTTCATGAACTCCCGCCCTTTGGTATTGCGCAAATAGTGCCCTATGTCCTCCTTGGATCAACATATGCTTAATAGAGTTCCTACATAGATACAATTTCCAGGGCTTGATTTGCAATTTTGGAGTGAATCTATCTTAGGCAAATTGGCAGGCAAGATTGGGAAACCTGTGTGTACGAATCATATATATGACTTCTATATAAAGCAGGATATCATACCCTAGAATCTTGGTGGAGGTGGATGCCGATAGAGAACCTGTTGATGAGATATCTTTCATTGGTCCGAGTGGAGAATGTTGTGTACAAAAAGTATTATATGAATGGTTTCCGTTGCTCTAACTGAGGACATAAGGAGAATGACTGCAAGACAAGATTGAAACAACAGTAAGTTTGGAGACCTAAAATACCTGGGAAAGATGAGCAAATGCCAACTGATAAAGCCTCTTCAAACAGTGATGTAATTGTGGTGGCTTCTGTACCTCAGGAGAGTTCTCAGGGTGGGAAGTCAGTGCTTAGGGATGATGAGCAATGGAAAGTGGGAGAAAATGGGAGCAAGCAGCATAAGGAAGCACCTGGGGATACTTGGAAACATGAATGGCTTTCAGCCTTTGAGTGATGTCGAAGGGGATCCTGCCATAAATAATGCAGTTCATCAGCAGGTGGAGCAGATCCTCACCCCTTTAAAGGGGTTAACCCCTTTATGATTGGAGTATGGAACGTGAGGGAGTCAAGAAGCTTGATAAACAAGCAATCGTGAGGCGTTTTTTTTCCTCAGAATAAGGTATCTCTAGTTGGCTTGCTTGAGACTCGAGTGAAGGCAGCTAAGTTCAATAAAGCTTTTAAAGCTATTTGCCATAATTGGTGTCATCTCAATAACTATTATTTTGCCATTAATGGTAGAATATGGGTGCGATGAAACCCGTTGATCTGGAAGGTGAAGTATTTGGATGGATGTGACCAAGTGCTGCATTGTGAAGTGCAACTCCCGAGTACACAACAGGTTTTAAATATTTTCTTTGTGTATGCATGGAACACAAAAACCCAGGGAGCGAATTTGTGGGAGATCCTTGGAACAGTTTAGTGTTAATTGCTCAAAACCTTGGCTTGTGGCTGAGGATTTCAATGCTTTTATTCATATGGAGGAGAAGATAGGGTATGAAGGGGTGTGTGTTGAGCCTTGTCCTTGGAGAACTGTGTGATTACATGTGGTATTGAGGATCTCAGAGGTTCTGGGGTATTTCATATATGGTGTAACAATCAAGATCAGACATCATGGATGAGAGTTAAGCTGGATCGAGCCATGGGCAGCCAGATATGGATGGATTAGTTTGAGCAAGTGGAATTTTAAAAAAAAAACAGAATCTGCTACTTTAAACCACTCAGCAATATTTGATTCAGCTCTAGCGTCTACATCATGGTAAATTTCGATTTCGTTTTTTGAATGCTTGGACCTTGGATCCTTGTTTCATGCAGTAGTTGAGGAAAAATGGAAGGTAAACGTAGAGGGGAATCCCCTCTATCAGATTTTTGAGAGGCTAAGGCTACTCAAGACGAAAATGAAACAATTACATGCTGCTAGTTACATGGATATTGCTGAAAGGGTGAAAAAAGGGGAGGAGAAGCTGATTGAGATGGAGGGGAAAATTAGATCAGTGTATAATGATCAGAATAGAGAAGAGGTTCTTAATGCTAGTAAGCAATATTTAGAGCTGGTTCATATTGAGGATATGATTCTGAAGCATAGAACAAAAGAGCAATGGCTGACTTCGATGGATGGAAATACTAAATTCTTTTATTCTATCATCAAAAGTAAATGAAGAAGAACCCAGATTACCAGCTTACAGATGGATGGAGGGGTGATGATCACTGATTCGAAGCAGATTAAAGAGGCTCTCCTCGATGGTATCAAGCAGCTTGTGAAAACTGAAGTGCCAGCAACTGAGTCTATCAAGACTAAGTATGTAGCTCAAGGGAGGTTACTGACTGATGAGCAACAAAGGAGTCTGATTCAGGAATTCAGTGTGATGGAGATCAGGGAAGCCTTGCAGGACATTGATAACAACAAAACTCCTGGAAGTGATGGGTATACACCCATGTTCTTCAAGAAAGCTTGGCCATTAGTGAGTACGGACATTGAGAAGGCTGTCAGTTATTTTTTCAGAACTGGAAAGATGGTCAATGCCATTAACTTCACTGTGATATACTTAGCTGCAAGACTGAGAATGCTTCCTCTGTTGATGATTATAAATCAATTGCCTGCTGCAATGTGATTTATAAAATCATTTCGAAAATGTCGTGTAATAGACTGAAACATGTCCTTCCTGGTTTGATAAGCTCTTCTCAAAGCATCATTGACAATATTATGTTATGTCAGGACCTCATATGTGGGCATGACAGGCATAGAATCTCCCCTAGATGTTTGATTCAAATCGATATTCACAAAGTCTATGACATCCTGAACTGGAGTTTTATTCAGGACATGCTTCATGCTCTGGGTTTTCCTAATGGTTTCTGTCAATGGATAATGGCTTGCCTCACAACTGTGATGTACTCAATTAATGTTAATGGGAAGCATCATGGATATTTTCAGGGGAGACGAGAGATTCGACAAGTCCTTACATCTTTGTATTGGTAATGGAGTACATGTCGAGGTGCCTAAGGAGAATCAGGATGAAGGCTGCTGTTTAGTTCCATCGTAGGAGTAAACGATTGAGGATCATTGAATTGTGCTTTGCAGATGATCTGATGATCTTATGTAAGGCTGAGATGAGTCCTTTGAGGCAAATCAAGAAACAATTGTCTCACTTTGCTGCTGTTTCTAGATTGGTGGCTAATCAAGGTAAGAGTTGCATGTATTTTGGAGGTGTTTCTGAAAAGAACAGGTTGCTCATGGCTGATTTTATGGGTTTCCAGAGGGGATCTCTACCAGTACGATAGCTTGGAGTACCATTAACTGCCAAGACGCTGAATCAGATTCACTATAAGCCACTCATCTCCAAGATAACATCCCGAGTAACAAGCTGGAGTGCTAGGCTTTTAACATATGCAGGCAGGTTGCAACTTATTAAGGCTGTATTGTACCCCTTACAGGTATATTGGTCTCAAATATTCATGATTCCTAAAACTGTTATTGATGAGATAGACGCAATATGCAGAGCCTACTTTTGGTCTGGTGTGACACTTCAAAGGCATAATACTTGGAATGTGGCTATGTTTTTTAAACACGTGTGGAATTTGCAAAGGGAGAAAGAGAGGCTCTGGATCAATGGGTGCATGCTTATTACATCAAGCATAGAAGCTTTGCCTTAGTAGAATATAAGGTGGGACAATCGTGGGTGTGGTATGAGGTGCTAAAAGCTAGAGATCTGTTGAATTCCTGTCTAGAAGAGGATAACTACTCTGTGATGAAGGGGTATAATATTTTCCAGCCTCCTGCACCAGTAGGGGTTTGGCACCAGTTAGTTTGGTGTTCTGAAGTAATACCAAGGCATGCAAATGATTTTATGGCTATTGCTAAAAGGTAGATTAAAAAGGAAAAATTGTTTTATTAAGATGGAAGGCAAGGAGATGAGAGAAGTTTACTATGCACTGGGAAGAGAGCTTGGAGCTTGTTTTTTTCTTATGCCCTTTTGTTCAATCAGTGGTGCAGAACAATTGTTGCAATGGGAGCTGTCACAAAAGCCATTATCCTGGAGTTTCTGGATGCATTGGATGACAAAGGTGGCTTGAGGCAAAACAAAGAATTCAAGGAATCGTAGAAGGATGAATGCAACTTTGGTTTATGAGGTTTCGATGGAAAGGAATAGGAGATGCTACAGAAGGGAAAAAATAGAAGGAAAGCTGATATGCCATCGAACACTTGAGTTGAAGTTGGTGTTAAGTGTATGCAGGTGTTCAGCAGCTCAGGAAAAAATTTCCTTATTTTCTGGTTTGATATTCTATAGCTATTATGTCGTTCAAAGCTTATGTTCCAGAGAGAGGCTGTCAGGTTTGAAATCGGGATGTAATTAAACTCTTGTACTAAGTTTTGAAGTGAAATGATAAGCAAAACGTTTTCCTAAACAATATGAAAACAAAACAACAGTAGTTATCGAGACTGGTCTATACCTTTTCCAATGCTACCTTGCCTGCATATTTTCTTTTCAATTAGAACATTCCCTGAAGAAATCACAATCATTGTAGCAGCCAACAAACCCAGAGAACCACTTAAACCGAAACTGGAGAACGATCAATCGAAAGGGTCCTCTGAAAAGTCAATACATGCACTCACACTGGTGGGCTCAAGCTCCTTGCCCCTAGAGGACTCTAACCACTTACAAACTAGGTCATCACAAAAAATGGCAAGCTTTAGTTGAATACTTTGTGGCTTAAATCGCCGAAACCTCCAAACTTGGCAGAGAGGAAAACAAGCTATTAAATCCAATCTAACTTGAAGAAGGAAGTTCTTGGTTCAATAGACTCACCAAGTACTGGTCTAGCTGTGAAGTATTTATCTAGACCTGAATCTAAGAGAATTCACAAAAGCATACCGAGGAGATGAAAGTGATTTATGCTGGCCAGACTGGTATTGCAAGGTAGCCTCCAAGATTGACTCGGCCATAACCGCTCTCTTCTCCATCTCATCAAGAGAAGCCATACACTGCTCATACTTCTCCTGCAGATTAGAACAAAACATCAAGATCCTGTGTAAAGTCAACTCAGTCTGGCCAGAACCAAGAAAGAGAACTGGCTGCCACTGAAATGTAACAATTGTCAACCATGTTCGTATATTGAGAAGTCCGCAAAACTACAAAAGAAAAAATCAACGAAGAAGTGTGGTTAGGGAAATCATCACTCCATTGTCTGTTATAGGGGTACCACTACGTACAACTCGTCCTCCCCATAGCCTATCCATGGGCACCTGAGTCGGTGTTGTTATTGTTATGAGCCATGTAGTTAGTTACTCCCTCCGTCCCATATTAATTGTAGCAGTTTGACTAGAATGCGTGTCGATGCAAAGTTTGACACGCGTGCAACAACGATCAAACATAATTTTTTATAAATTTATCGTGAAACATCAATGGTTATATAAGTTATGTACTTCAACCTAATACATGTTGCAGGAAAGTTAGACGTGATTTGATTTAGAAACGAAACTTGTATTCATGCGTATAGAATAGTGCATAATACGTATATGTTGCAATTAATATGGGATGGAGGGAGTATAACTTAAAATAGAGGGTGGTGGGAAGAAAACATGCGAAACAGAGTGGTTAAAGTTAAACAGAATGGTTAATGTAAGACAAACTAGCAGACTAGCAACACATGGAGGTGGTAGAAAGACAGAGCGCTACTTCTGTGGTTTATGCTGGGCCGGGCTATTGATGTACGTTACCATGCCGTGGTCAGCTTCTGATAATGGCATGTTGGTGATCAGATTGTGACAAACGATGGCAGGATGAAGGTGTTGGCAGCTTGGATCGCTGGCATGAGGATGATATTGGAAGTTGGAAATTAGGGTTATGTTTTTTGGTGGGATGTGGTGGGGAGAGACATTTTGGATGTGAATTGTTCTTTTTTTGGGTCTAAGAGTGGCACCTATTGAAATTTAGAAATAGGTGCCTAAGCCAGAATATCTCCTGAAAGTGGCACCCCCAAGAAATCAATATCAATCTAATTCGAAAAACATGAAAGTGCCAATCGTACGACATAATCTACGACATAACCAAGACAGCACCAAGAGAGGACAAAAGGCTTAACAAACCTGGAGAAGTTGAGCAGCATATCTTTGTGCGGTAGCTTCTTGTTCAGCATATATACGGGCATCTTCAGTTACTTTTTGCTCTTGCTCCACTCGCATGAGGACCTGCGACACAAATAGTTCTCCATAAAGATAAAAAAATTTGATCTTTAAATTCTCAAAATAGGAAGCATCCAAGAAAGAGACTAGAGGAAAAACCAAACCTCAAGCATAACACGTTCTTGCTCCTGCTTGTCTGCAAGGGCGCAACGTAGCTCAGACAACTCCTGCTCCAGCTGCTCGACCTGAGTTGCCAGAATAATTCATTGTAAAGTGTCAAGTATAATGAAGAATGTTGCTCTCTTTGACCACCACTGTTCACGATGTGAACCTATTACAGGTGGTCATTGATACTCATTTGAACATACCTCATATATCAAATATAGCCAGTGTGTGGAGTGTTCAATAAAATCACTATGCTTGCTAGATTTTAGGATTTTAGACGGAGGATTTTATTGAAGTTCCTTAACAAGATCGTTACAACAGGGATGGATGAAGAAATAAAAAACAATTGAATAGTGCAAGCCATGAAGCCTGTGAAACTGTACCCAGGCATGCAGTTGTCGTCGGTTGTCTTGCTTAACCATCTCCATTAATGCTGTCTCCAGCTCCTCTGATCTGATGGCGAACAAAATAACATAAGCCCAAGGCATGCAGCATTGCTGACGATAGCTGCATAAAATGTGTTCTAAAAGTAGAATACCAATCATGTGGAAGAAGCAAATATCAAGTGTTCTCTAGGGGTTGTCTTGGATTTTTTTTTTTGAATAGGATGAATTAAACAACTTGCGCATATTAATTAGATTGAATAAGCATTTCAACTCATATTTATCAAGAAAAATGAGGATAAGTTCCCACCCATACCCTTTCTACCCATCTTCCTCCTCTTTCCTAATCTAGTAATCTCCACTACCTTGAATCACCATCGCCTTAAAGAAGTCTGATTAAGACACTGAGGAGGCCCAACCCATCCCCTTCATACACTGGGAAACAAAATCCACCTCCCTCAACGACGTCAAGGCTATCACAATTACATCATTAAAGAATCAGAGAAACAGGATGAAGGAAGATGTTGAGGCAGAGAGGCCTCAATTTGTATGTAGACCCAATGCTAAAATTGGATGTCCGTGCAAGTGGAATCTTCAATTGTCTTTATACAGGTACTTCAAAGCTACAACATGAAACACAGTGCAACCTGAACTCCATGGCTAATCAAACAGCAAGAATTTGAAGAACTGGAATATTCAATTTTTTTTGTCTAAATGCCACATAAGGGGGGTTTTTTTTTTTTAATACGACTCGTCAACTACAACAACAAATACCAAGCAGATACCTCTGGAAAGGGTGAGTTGTACACAACATGTTGCTTTCTCTTCTCTCTCTCTCCAAAAAAAAAAAGAAAAAAGAAAAAAAAAAACAATTCACCATATGAGTCGTTATATTCTCTTTTTCTTAACGATGAGATGAATCACTCAAGGAATCATGAGATAAATCGATATCATATCAATAAGACAACTAAGACATGCAAATATGGACCTGATGTATGAGAGGGAGAGGGAGAGGGAGAGGGCAAGGGTGAAGAAACAGAGTAGGAGGGTGGAGAAGGAAAGAAAACCTTAAGAATAATCTTAAGATCTGGTGCAGATAATTTTAGGAAAGAGAAAGTAAAACAACAACACTTAGTTTGTCTCTACGCTGCATTAAGATGGCCAAATGGGAGGCAAACAAGTTTAATACAGGGATGGGAAAAACAAAAAAATAAACCAGATGTGTGTCCACCAAAGAGTAAAATGCTGCAACATACGGTGCAAAATATATGACCTTAGCTCTGCAGATCTCTTTTCCTCTAGCAATGTGCATAATCCAACCTTCAGCCACATGACCTGAAATACATCATTGGTTTAACATGGAGTAGCTCCAGATGCAACTGATACAAGAGTGAACACCAACTTGGTCAGAGTAGCCAAAGACATAGTCCATCAAAGTCATGAATTATGCCGAAGACAAAAAAAGGCATAGTCCATCAAAGTCATGAATTATGTCGAAGACAAAAAATCATGTTCATAGGCAAAATATCATCAAAATTTGACAACAGTACAACAAGCAATTGATCCTGGCCAAAACCATTTTATGTAAGTTAAGACATAGCACACCTCACCATAGTTTTGACACAGTAGCCTGAGCTACTGCAAAACTTAAGAAGTAATATCACAATTATAAGGATACCAGCACATGGAAAAGGAACAACATCCTATATCCTCATTAGTCTAAAATATGCCCAGTCTACTTGAAGTCACAAAATATTACAAAACGGACAGCATGTTTTCAGCAATGCGTGCCGCATAAATAATGAAGAATACTAACTAGATCCTTTTTAACTTAAGTTTCCAAAAGTAATATATCTTGTTATATCGGAAAATGATGGTTACTGCAATAAAGTATTTTTTCTCCATGTGTACAGTAATTAGAAATAGTGTAATTTAATTTTCATTTAACAATAAATACTGTTCATGGTAACCAAATTACTGTAGATGAGGATAAAAATATTGCACTTCAGCAAGTTAACTGGTGCTACAGAACCAACTCTACAATATATAACAAAATGGTACAGTGTTCAGTTCATTGCTACAAAAAAACAGTATGATCTCACCAACGAGAAATACCAAGCTTCAAAGTCATAGTATCATCCTTTTATTTCATCACAACATCTTGGTTCTGTCAACAAAATCCTATGGCGTTGGTAAATTTATGTACAATGAGTACCTTTGCTAGAGTACAACATTCACAAAGGATTTCACATCAGCAATAAACATGTAACCTAACGAATGGAATGAAAGCACAATCACAGGAGTAAGAGATTACCTGTTTTTGAAGGTCGCACCCAGGATCAACATTCACGCCTCCTTTCAGGGAGACAAAGATGTCATCGGGACTAGTGGGTCCATTATCAAGATGATCTATATCCCCATTTACCACTTCGGTTTGTCCTTTCCACTTGCTTTCTTCTAGAATCATAGAACCAGGGTCATGCTTGAAGCTATATAACCTGGAAGCAAGACCCTGAGAGTTCTTCCAAAGCTGAAACCCCTTCGATCTTTCCTCAATTGCAGCCACTACAGTTGGTCTATGTTTCTCTCTCAATCCTAGTAGACTTGTTTCATTCACATTTCGGTATCCCATGCAAGCAGTTAGAACTAGTTGACTACTGTCAAATGTTGAACACGCAAGAGATTGCAGCAGAGTAACTGCATCGCCAGCATCCTTTGTTGTTACTAGTGCAGGCCCTGCAAGAAGCAGGAAAAACTAACCATGATCTAACACTCCATATTCCACGTTGCCAGTTTTCTATCATAAAATCGAACATATCAAGAAACACAGGTTTCACAAAGCAGATTTTACACAGTACCATATAAGTCCATCAAAGCAAGAGCTGTCCTGAATAGCATAACACGGTTCCCTTCAAATAGAAGAACATCCCAAACTCGAAAAACTGAAAGAAAAAGATGGACTAGAATTATGCTCAATTTTAAGAATTAAACATCCAAGCTAAAAAATGGAGCAGTTAAACTTCATAGAACTAACTATAGACTGCAAGCAAAGCTAATGTTCTTATCGAAAGAAAAAGAAAATGTATTATGTTAAACATAGAACCTGACCACTTTCCCATGGGAGCAAATTTGTGAATATGGAAAGAAACCAAGGTCCAGTGATCCATGCTACTTGAACACCCAAGTAATCCAGATGATTAACTGGAACATATATAAAAAATTTCAGAAGGATACAAACAGGAAAAAAGAAGAAGAAAAGAGAACAAATGATATGAACTACGAACTCAATTTAGGAAATCTTTCTCGAACTAGCTCTTCAAAAACAAGCTGGTCCACCTGGGAAGAAAAGAACAACATAGAATTATGTGCGTAAAATAAAAAAAAAAGGGGGGGGGGGGGGGGGGGAAGACAGTGGCTTTTTTCCATTCTTGATTAGCCATCTCTTGGTGTGAACATTATTTTGAAAAAATTATGAAGCATAATACCTGTGATTCAATCATTTCTTCTGAATAGTAACCATCAAAGTAATCATCCATAATACCCATCAGAGTCCTGAGAACATAATAAATATCAACGTCAATCACAGTTAATCAGCTCAGTGCCTACTACAAGCCAATACAACTCATGGATGTCATTCACAATTTCACGCAAATAAATGCCACTTGAGAACAAAGTAAACCTACCAAAAGGCATTCTCCTCAGGCATTAGAAGCAATAACAGCCCAGCTAAGAAGTTCATTGCCTGCAAAGATTAGAAATATTGGAGACGGACCCAATCAGTTGCAACTTATAAATCAGCATGTGTATGATCAAACACAGAAGCTGAACACGAGATAAAGAAAGACAGTAAGATTTTTGAGAGGCCGAAATATAGGTAGAGTAAGACTATGAATGAACAAGCTGTATTAATGACATTATATACACATAATTGCAAAGCCTAACAGTTTTGGAAGTTTCAAAGTCTTCTGAAGTTCAAATGCTATGTATGGTTAACAGTTTTGCACATCTCAATCAGAATTTAGAATGAGAAGCATCAAGTTTTCTCTAACGTTCTTGTGCTGCTTCCCAGAAGAAATATGGCTATTGATGACAAGAACAGGTTTAACTAAAAGAGAAGAAGAAGAAGAAAAAGACCGTGAAAAAGGGGTTCACATCATGCAAAGGTCACGATAATAAGCTCCCTCATCACTATAAACAATGAAGTACTAGTGTATTTACCTAAAAGTCTTAGGCTAAAACCAAGTAGCACACATTCTGTGCCTTTAATGATCTTCAGTGTCTCCAAGTAAGTTGTAGTAGGACCAAGGTACGATCCTCGTATTGTATCCTCCCTCGATCTCAGGAAGAGCTAACTCATATCTGATAAATGGAACCATGGAGGCATGGACAAGCTACTTCGTGGATATATTCAAGCACCACGTTGCATACTGAGCCATTGGCAACTATTACTGAACATAAACAATCCACTGCCCGCCTAATAAGCAGTGCAGCCCCTGTGCCTCCTTACATGGAAATAAAATCTGGGGCGGAGCTAGGGGAGGGGGTGGGGGGCAGGGTTGGCAGGGGCTAGGGGAATGATAACCAACCAACATTGGATCCAGCTAACATCCACTTAAAAAAAGAAACTGATGAAATTTTTTCGAAAAATAACTCGTCCGCTTAAAAAAATAAGCGGATGGATCATTTTTAAAATTTGCATAGTCCTCCTAAAAAAGAAGTGGACGAGTTATAAAATTTTTTAATTTCGTCTGATTCCTTTTTGGGCGGACACTGGCCACTAGCCAACGTTGGTGATAACATTAGATTGTTATCACCAACATTAGTTTGTTATCACCAACCTATATATAGAGGTTAGTATTATGTACTCGATAAGTTAGTAAACTGGTTGTGGGCAAAAGTTTACAAAGCATTGGCAGGGGATCAATTCGTCTCTGCTGCCCCTTTCCTATGTATTTTTTTTTCAATGGTTTGTTGGTTCCTTATCCTTAATACGCTAATTTCTTATCAAAATCCCCACTTGCATTTCTTATTTTGTACTACTCTGCCCTTTGTCTCTTTAACAAAGGTTTTCAATCTGTTTACTCCTATTAAATTTCATGAATTATGTTTTCACCTATAGATGCCATTTATTCTCTATATCTAGCTCTATATCAAAAGAAACCATATTAAAATGAAAATAAGTAACAATTTAAAAAAAAAACTCATCGGTTTCCCAAATAAAAATATTTAGCTCCGCCCCTGAATATAATCAACTAGCTCTCAAGCAACAGGATGAACGCATAGGATATCCTCATTTGGAATGTAGTTGCAATGGAGAACAGCACCAAAGCATTTGCAGCATCCTATACTTAGTCTAGGTGAGACTGATCAGTGGATGTTCCCCACAGGTGTCATTAGCAGATCACCATAATGACAATAAATGCTATTCAGTATTTACAAGAAGCTTAGCACCAGGTAAGAACAGAATGAGAGGAGGGAGAGAGACCATGGGAGAAAATAGAAAGACCTGTCAAAGAAAAAGCAAATGAGAATACACCTCACTCTATGAGAAGAAAATCTAAGTTCACATAAGGTGATAAAGGTGTGAATTATCTGACTACATACAATCCACGAGTTGGAACGCAAAGAAAAATTTTCCAGAAAAAATAAAGTACCTGGCAATATCCCACGGTTGGATTATGACGAGCATAAGCTATAAGCAAGCGTCGTAGAGCATTCCTTCCATCCTCATCCAGAGCAGGATGCCCAGGAAATGTACGTGGCAAGTCCTGCAATCACAGTTTACTTACACCAGTCTTGCACAATAAGCATCTACAAGCAAACCGCAGATGCACCGTCTCACTGTCTAACTATCCAGAATGCACCAACCTTTTCAATCTGCCCTTTCCATTTTTCATGCAGACCAGCATTTTCTTTCTTCACCTTATGATCAGTATCTAAATTCACTGTAGTATCAGAGTGAGTGGTATCTGGGGACAACAATTTCTCATAGTAGCTTTCTATTCGTCGCACTTTAACACCCACAAAGGCCTGCCAAAGCTGCAAAGTTGGAAAACTTGAAAACAAAAGAAGCTAAATCAGCACAAAGCCAAATAGTTAATCAGCCAACTTTAACCCTTACCTCTCCCCTAAGGGCCATCGGCACTCCTCCGCGAACAAGAACCTCCAACTCTTCTTTCCAAGGGAAAATGTATTCAGTAGGGGCTCCATGACCGATCCCACTCATCGTAGGTGACCGAACACTATCAACTGAAGTTGAATTATCTTGTAGGGGATCTGATCTCTCCACATCATAAAATTCATCTTCGGAGTCTTCTTCAGATACTCCCTTGGCATGCTTAGCTTCTTCGCCAGAAAAAATTAAGGTATCAGAGCCATTTTCCAGGCCTTTCTCAGGAACTTTACATGTCTTCACACGAGCACACATCATATTCTCTATTGGATGAAGGGATGGTCTAATATCAGACCATATTTGAATCCTATGAATCTTTTTTTTCCCTACAGTTGGTGCCTCCATGTTCCCCTGAACATTGTCATTAGAACCATAATGATTATGTACACCTGCCTCCAAGAGGTCTCCATTAACACCCTTATCTGAATGATTCTCCAAGAGTTGTCGTGAAAGGTCTACATCTAACTCTCTGCTAATTCCTTCATCACAAGTCCCATTTTCATTTACTCCGTCATTTTGTGACTCGACAGAGACTGAAATCTGTTCTAAGAACATTTTCCATCTATCTGATCTTTCTTCCTCTTCCACCTGAAAACGGTATGCAGCATGAAATGAGAAATCCATCTCATCTAACGATTTAGACAAATGGACCATAGGCTTTTACCATATTTTAAACAAAATCTCAAGAATCAACCAACCCAACTTAACATAATGTTGCAGGGCTGTAGTGTATTTTTATGGTATATTCTTAAAAGAACAGAAAACATACCCATAATTTCCCTCAATATTAAAGATACAAAATCCTTGTCTTTAAAGTTAACAAATTCCGCCCATGTCACCGAGACTCTTGTCTTAAAGTTTCAAAGACATCCTTATCCTCAGTTTTATAGACTTAAAGGTACCCTATCAAGGAATTGACAAATTTTCAAAGAGGCAAAGCTTACCCATTTTTACGATTCAACTTCTCTCTTCTAATTTCTTTATCCTCTGCACCACCATGGTTTTAAGTAGTACTTTATATATTGCGGAAGCAGATTTCACAGAAACTAAGAATACATACATCCTCATCTCAATCACATCACTAAAGACGAGATATTGTTTGAGAACAAACTGTGCAATAGGAAAAGGAGAGTGTTACTGTACCTTGTATATATTTGCATACTCACGGTATCTTTGTACATGCTGAGGTCTGACCGGAAAGCCATAAGCATCCCTGCAAAAATTCATTTTCCAAGAATGTCATCTATAGTTTGACACTTGTGACAGTCAACACGACATTTTAAACGACTACCAACAAGAAATAAGAGCTTGCAGAAGTAAAGCAGGCTGGAAACAGCATAGTCCATCCATGGTAGCTTTTATAAATTAGAGATTGCACTAAATGCCATAAAAGGGGATAGATCTACAACGTGCTATCATTATATCCATGACAATGTAATTCCACCGGATACAACATGTGTTGGATTTGAAATCAGATTGTCTTACTAACTCCTTAGATCAAGAGGTCAAAGCAACTTGTGCTAGACAAATGACACTTAAAAGGAAAAGGTGAAAGGGTAAGTGTCAATAAGGTTTGGCACCTGAATCAAAATCAGGCTTGGTTGTGGTCCCAAACCATTAATTGGCTCCAGCGCAGCCAATCGGTGAATGATCGACCGAAACGACAATCACATTGGCCGATCAGTTATATGGCTGATTCCACATAATGAAACTATCCCATTTTGCAAACTAAACCTAGAATCAATTTCAGAATGTTCTCATCAAAATTCACTTCATCTAAGTTAGCAATCATCACTGAAACAACTATAGGCACATTGCACTCCGTAACGTAGAAGTTGGACGCAATTGTTCTACGGGCCACAGATTTACTTGCACTCCACCCCCAAAGGTCGCTCCATGAAACTACCGGATATCATCTACTAAAATTACAGCCTCAATTAGCAATTCCACACTCCATATCTCTCCAACAATCACAAACCGCAACTCCACATACCATCTACGTTTTCCTCTCTAACCCAATCACCACATCTTCACACTAATCACACAAAGCCAGATCACACTCAAACTCCAAAATGCAACACGCTCCAATCTCCCCTCACCACAACTACCACCGCAAAAATAACGCCCCCACAATCACAAATTCGTTCACAAAATAACGCAAACAACAATAACGCAATGCGAGATCAATCAGCCGTCCTCAATTCCCAATCACGGATCAAGTTAATCTCCACTGAAACCCACTTAAATCTCTCCAAAATTCAGCGTCGACGAAGAGAAAGACGAACAGATACGCAAATTGAAAAAAATAGCCAGAAGGGAGAGAAAAAGGGGAAATGAAGCCGAAAATTTCATGGCATTTCACATCATGTCATAGTATCACCTTTTGTGCTCCAAAGCGACGACGTTGGGCGCCTTCCCAGCCATCGATTTCATCGGCGGCGGCGAGATATTCTGTAACTGAAGTTGTTTCAACAGTGTAGTTTTAATTTTTTTGGACAATTAGTTTTTTTTATGAGGTGAGGGATGGGTGAGTATTGTACTGTGTTGTTCTGACTTTGTTCGCCGGATCTGTTGCTTTCATACATCGCATGTGCTCTGGCACGTGGGTCAATCGGAAATATCGACATTGAATGCGAGGAGAGATGGGGGTAAGTGAGTCGGTGTGAAGTGGGAGCACAAGCAATAAAAACACATCTTAGCTGACTTTCATGGTTGTATTTGTATGGTATTGTGCTTTTATTTTTAATTTTTTGATAGGCAAACGGGAAATAGTTAACCGAATTTGTGCTGCCTAATATAGGGATGATATTTCCGTAAATACTGATTTTTTTCCATTTTGGTTAATCGAATTTAATTCCATTTTCTAAAAATAAAAAATCGAAAGCCAACTGAATTAAATAAACTATTTCGATTTCAATTAATCAAAATGCGTTTCGCTTTCGATTTTTATTGCATTTTCAAAAGATTAAAAAAAATGTTCACTCTCACATAATATAAACAATATTTGTTTATTTTGATCGTTTCAAAATATAAATAATATTTATCTATATAAATGAAGGGAGGGATTGTATATTTTGATCACTCATTTTCTACGGCTGTGTTAATAACTTTTGGTCTCCAGACCTGTTGAGGTTTACTTCCAAAGTCCACCGTTTTATGCCCCCAAGTGTTATACTTGTTAGAATATATTATTATTATATTAGTAATATGGTCATTGTAATATGACCGTTGTAACGACATATTGCGTAGCATATTCCCGATCATAAGTCCTATAAATATAGGAATGTTATAATCACTTTATACACAACTATTATATCGATGTAGTGTTTTATCATGGTATGAGAACCGAGGTCCCTCACGGACTATCGACATTACCCGTCGACCATCGACGCGTGACCAAACCGCTTCCGCTTTTGATAATCTGGCTGTCACCACCGACACCCAACGACAACCAGCCTCAGTCACGACAGCACCATTAACCACGACGCGTGACCATTAACCATCCCTTCCGCATATCACCTGACCTCGCCTGAAAAAAAAAAATCCGGCCACCCACAGCCACCGAGCTGTCCACGACCATCGTCGTCCCACTGCAGCCAATCAACCAACAACCGCTGCTTCTTCTCAAACTCCGTTATCTGCACATATGCCGGCGGCGACCTCGCCAACACCGCTCCCTCTCCTGCCCTCTTGTCGTCCCCGTTCCCTTCGCGGCCTCTGCAGCCGTCGCAGATCTACCGTGCCAGATCTGATATCAGATCTGCCTTCAATGTTGATCGAACTGGCGATGTTGGGTGGTGGAACTGGTTGACGATTTTGGGCGTTTCCTCTCCCCAGTTCACATTCACCCACGGATGGAATCAGGTATGTCGCTGAGATCTGGTCGATTCGCCGATCTCGATGGTTCGTCGAGTCCTTGAGTCCACGCATCGTCATCCTTTCGGGCGGCCCGGATTCTGTCCACGAGCCCGAGCGCCCCCAGTCCGCCGTCACCGCACACCCGAACCAAGTCCTGGCGGCGGAGGGAGCCAACTTTCCAGATCTGGTCAGGATCCTGCGGTGATGGTCAAGCCACCACCGCCGTCGTTGGTCTCCGCCTCAATCTCCGATCTCGATGGTTCACGGCTACGCAGCTCAAACACCGGCGAGCTTCTCATCACTGGCCAGATCCAGATCTGGATCGAAGCCTGACACCAACAGACCAGCCACCAAGCTTCCTCAGCATCGCTTCTTGGAGGCTTGAGCTCGTCCGAGGTTGGAATTTCGTCCCAATCCTCCTGATCTACTCCATGGCTGGCGAGTCAGCAGGTGAAGTAGGTCCAGGAACCAATTCTGAAAGTTGTTTCCCCACATAGGGGAGTTTGATTTTCTATCGTCTCTAAACAACCGCAGCCACGACACACCTGGTATCAGAGCTGCTTCAAGTTTGGTGTGATTTCCTCCTCAGGTCAGCTGCTTCAGGTCAGACTTCCTCATGTCTGTAGGAAGCTCGGTGTGTTTTGTTTTTCAGCAAACCATCTTGGTGTGTCTCGGCCAGATCTGAGTACGATTTGGTGTGCCTTGGTTAGTAATTTCAGTAACAGTTTTGGTGTGCTTTGTCGAGCAGAAGCAGTTTTCGTTTTTGGTGTGCCACAGTTTTCAGAAACCATATTTTCAGAAGTCAAAGCTGCTCTTAGTTTTCAGTAAGCAGAAGCTCCTCATCTTCAGCTAATTTCAGAAGCAGCAGGACAACGAAGCTGTAGCCATGTATTCATCCTCTTCCTCGACTTACCCAACGCCTCCCATCGATTGTCCCACTTCAAACCACCGTCGTGGCTGTTTGACCTCGCCACCGCTTCAGGACTGGGCTGTTCCAAACACCGTCGAGAGTCGACATCCTCCAAACCACCAGTTATCTGTCTCGCTGGAGCAGCAATCAGCCAAGCTCCAATGCCCCGAACGTGAAGAAATCACCAAATGGATCTCTAAACAATCGCGTGAGTTTAAACCACGCAGATCCACCACGACTGCGGTTCCCATTCGACTACGGCTGACTGGTGATGATGGAAACTCGATCTCGCAAGGAAATGGACTCCAACTCATGAAGACGGACGAGGTCAAATAATCAGCTTTAATGGGTCAAGTTTTAAATTCAGATTCATCCTTTATACAAACTCAATTTAGTCTTTTCAGAACCATCTTGAGTTTGAGAGAAGATGTTATAATATATTATTATTATATTAGTAATATGGTCGTTGGAATATGGCCGTTTGTAATATGACCGTTGTAACGGCATATTCCGTAGCATATTCCCGATCATAAGTCCTATAAATATATAGGAATCTTGGAATCTTGTAATCACTTTATACACAACTATTATATCGATGTAGTCCTTTATCAATACTCCTTACCAATGGAAGGTTTCCATTCATAAATGACATCTTGATCATATCTCTCACCATCTGAACATCTATACATAAAGGATTCAACCAACTCTCTCCTGAGATCTACTTCCACCAAAACAATAGGGTTTGAAACCCTCTCTTTGACTGCAGTCATTTGATCAGTGCACACAGGTTTGCCAACCTTATTGGCTAGCTTTTTCAACGACCTCCTACTCCAAAATTGAAAATCAAGGTTAGGTAATTGAATCCAAGTAGGCAAAAAATCCAAAGTATACTCATCCAAAACAAATCCAGAGGATCATTCATGAAAACCCAAGGGTTTGCCACTAATAAACCAGGAATGACTCAATATCTTCATCTTGTCCAATTCTGATCCAAAACGAAAACTATAGTAGCCTTGATCATGGAGCAGAATCTCAGGGGGAGTAACATCAATCCATTGGGCTTTAGCAAAACCAACCATACCAGCTTAAGGAATAGAATCCTCAAGGAGATACCCTACCAACGAAGAGTTCCAATACTCACGTTCTTCCTCAACATCCTCAAGACCTATATAAAGTTCATTATCATTTGGGACAACATATGACAAGCCATCCTTTTTGACATGTCTCTATTACGCATAGCAGGATCAAAGTACCTGTTCTCACCCCTCACAGTCTGAACATAAGATTTAGGTGTCTCCACACTCATCGTATCCGCAGATTGGGTACATTCACAGGAACATTCATAGCCGCTGCAGCAGAATCTTGTTGCATCTCAACGTCATCAGCCCAGCTCAAAACCCTGGCTGCAGACAAAGATCCCTCTCCATTTCCAGTCACCTTCAACCCAAATCCTTTCTCAACTGCCTTCATCTGAGTTTTTCCCTTCGACTTCGAAGTCTTTGATTTCGAGCTCAAGCGAGCACTCACCACACTAGCAACAT
>LIEC01000026.1:0-23690 GCA_001925005.1 Drosera capensis
TATGGAATAGAATTGTGTAATTTTATTTCTTTTTTTTTTTTAAAGTTCGTTCTGCATAAACTAGTCTTTTAATGAATGCAATGTTTAAAGTAATCCTTGAAGGAAACGTGAATCCAGATTGAGTCCATGTGAATCTGACTATGTTACGGACAATTTGTTTAAATCATGTGCAATTTGTTTAGGCAAAAGCATGGTGTTTTTTTTTCCATATAGTTGCCGGAAGTAGCATGAGATAAAACAGTTTTTTCCAAGTAAGCTATTCTGTCCATCATTCTAGCTTGTCTGTGATACTTTTGTGGGCTCTTATAAATCTCGATGTTGGCAAGAGGAGTGTGATTAAATTTAATGTTCACTCATGATGCTCAAGCATTTCGTTTTGCCTCAGTAGGGTGCAAAGCAATTCGATTCGTGGGAAATCTGGAATTCATTTCATCTTCTGTGTGAACATCACAGTCAACTCTCAATAGCCCTTGATGTCTGCTCTTCCTCTTTATTGTTTCTGTATATCATATTTTCCCATGATCCTCAGTAGTTCGCTTCCTTCAGCCAACTCTCTAGGGCGTTGGTTTGGGGAGCCTGTACGTGCAGCCATTATTGATGCTAATGTAGGTACAATATTTATGTAGACTCATTGAAGGTATTATTAGCATTTTAATATATCCCTGTGGTGCTTTTTCTTATGTGTGACTGTTGACGTCTCAGGCCTTCTTAACAAACACTTGAGGCTACCCTTGCTTATCTAAGCGCCACCAGAAGTTGGTAACCACATTTTTCAACCATTCAGTACAGGTACTGTATCTTGATTTTGTAATCTGTTCTATGCGGATAGTTTATTCTACTTGATAATTTGGGTTGGTAAGTTTGACTTTCATCCTACACATGCTGATCGTGGCTCTTTATTGTTTTTCAGTTGGTCCTTTCTGGACAAGCATTTCATGAACCTCCCAAAGAGTCTCTAGATTCAGGTATAAAATTTGTGTACTAGTACTCAATATTTTGACTTAGGCAACTCATGGTGTCTCTTCGGTTCTGATTCCGAGTGTTGGACCACCACGATAATTATCTTGTGTTTTACTCTTACATTCTCTTGTCGATAGTAGTAAAATGTTATGTAATCTTGAATGAAAACTCATCACGGTCTTTTGCTTTTTCACTGGAGATGCATGCAGCCTCTGGTACTAATGTGATGATATCATCTATCTTGGTTTCAACTGATTACTTTTAGGTATCAAGCGATACCCATTAAGGTCTTATTTGGACTATGTTGGCTTCCTCTATCAAAGGATGGAGCCGCTTC
The DNA here is from genome assembly GCA_001925005.1 of Drosera capensis. Classification (NCBI taxonomy): domain Eukaryota; kingdom Viridiplantae; phylum Streptophyta; class Magnoliopsida; order Caryophyllales; family Droseraceae; genus Drosera; species Drosera capensis. Next base: position 1,298 of record LIEC01000026.1, read on the forward strand.
CTGAGCAAGAGAGGTTTGAGGTACACTCTTTTGCTTTCCTTCTCTGTAGCTATTTCTTGTTACATCTGGCCTCTGACATCTTTCTCTTCCATTATCTTCTATCTGTGTTAGTGTTATAAACTAGTCTTTTGTTTGAATCATTGTAACTGTTATGTGGCTTGCAGCTTGTCTACAGAGATCATTTGCAGTCTCCTCTGCAAGTGAGTCCCAGTATTTGTATTTTCACTTATCTCTTGTACTCAATAATTGTAGTTTTCAAAGATTAAGCTAGCTTGTGGAAACTTTTTAAACAGTGCTACCTCTAATTGTATTCTTTTTGGATATACAGCCTCTCATGGACATTCTAGAGGCACAAACTTATGAAACATTTGAGAAGGACACTATAAAGTACGTCCAGGTAAAATCACTGAACAAGCTTTGATTAATCTTTGGTTGTCAATTTTGATTTACTCTCCTTCCTTCTTTTGGGTACTATCTGTCTTTACCAGATCTTTTTTGAATGTGATCTCACTTGCACTCGGGGCATCTATAATAGATGTTAATACCTCAGAAAATTGGGAAGGGCATCTTCTTTTGGGCTTTATCTCTCTTTACTCAGGACATCTTCTTTTGGGCACTATTTGTCTTTACCAGATCTTTTTTGAATGTGATCTCACTTGCACTCAGGGCATCTATAATAGACGTTAACCTCAGAAAATTGGGAAGGGCATCTTCTTTTGGGCTCTATCGGTCTTTACTAAGGACATCTTCTTTTGGGCACTATCTCTCTTTACCAGATCTTTTTTTAATGTGATCACATCTATAATAGATGTTAATACCTCAGAAAATTGGGAAGGGCCAACAGGTCCCAAGATGACTAGTGATGTATCTCTTTCTTTATGGGATATTGAGAAGTTTGCTACTTCGTTCTATGCTTATATTTTGCAGTACCAAAGGGCGATCTCTAAAGCTTTGTTAGACAGGGTTCCAGATGACCAACTCTCTAGTGAAACCAGCATAAGTTCAGGAAGTTCCTATCAGACATTAAACTTTGATGAATTTATGATGTGGGTTCAATCTGAATTACATGAATGAGTATTATCCGATGTAACTGTGGCTAGGTGCTAATGGTCATTGGAGCTCCTGTGAAGAGTTGCTTTGCAGGTTGAACTTTTTACCTGGAGTTCATTAATTTATTTTTTGTATTGCACATTTTAATTGTTTTTCTTCTTTTTTTCCATAGTGCCATTTCAGGTAGCGGAGGAAACTGGTCGTAGGTTAAGGGTTTATGCTGTAGAGAAAAATTCAAATGCAATAAGGACACTTCACGTAAGTACTAGTACATATTGTCTCTTTCTCTTTCTTGCGCTGTGTTTTAATTTTTGGAACACAAACTTTTTTTTAGACGACAGTTGGAACTGGAGCATAAGATTGACTTACATTCTTAATCCTTGTTTAGGGTCAAGTCATAAATCTGTTAGAAAGTTGGTTGGATTGGTTAAAGTTATGCATAAATCTAGGAATACTCTTTGCAGGTTAAAATATCTTAAATTCTCTGTTTCTGTTGAATGAATGGAATGCACTTCATTTGTAAAATTTTACTTAAATTTTTGTTTTTGACACCAGAGCTTGATTAAACTAGAAGGCTGGGAGGATATTGTTATTATCGTTTCGAGTGACATGCGTTGTCGGGATGCTCCCGAGAGAGCTGATGTCTTGGTATGTGCTACTATCTTGTATTCATGTAGCCTGTACGTAATCTCTCTATAGTTCAAGTATCAAGTTATTTTATGAGCTGTCAAGTTAATTGTTCTTCTCCTGATTTAGGTTAGCGAACTGCTTGGATCTCTTGGCGACAATGAGCTATCACCTGAATGCTTAGACGGGGCACAACACTTTATGAAGCCTGATGGTGTCTCAATCCCATCCTCGTACGTATCTGTTTCATTGACGTTGGAGTTTTTTGCGTTGCTTTTATTGAGTACCTACCACCTGACATCATTTTTATCATAATCCTATTAAGAAGACACATTGAATTGTAGCTATTTCATCAACATCTCCATTTCCATATCACATTCTTATTCCCCTAAACTTGCTCTAAATTGTAGTCGTCGGCATTGGATGAGTCAAGGTCGATTTAGTTCGTCAGGGAAGTTGGCAGTAGAAACCAACTGTGATTGACAAGAAATTGATAGGTCACTGGTTTTGAATTTCTAATTATCTATTCTCTGGAGAACGAGCTTGTAGGTTTAATAGTCAACACCACTTGAATCAATTTTTAATGCTCCATTATTGCTGCATCCAGCGTGCATACACAATGCTTGAGAGAATAATGCAGTATGCATGCCTGCTGTGTGATTGCCATATTTGTTAGATGATGCTACCACTAAATTTGAGTTGGCTCTGACTTTTCTTTCTCGCTTTTCAGGTACACTAGTTTTCTACAGCCAATTACTGCGTCAAAGTCAAATAACGATGTATGTTCTCCATTTTTTATGGTACCTTTAACTAGATTTCAGTTGCACTGACTGTGACTGTCCATGTGATTTTTCAGGTTGAATCACATAACGATCTCATGCTTTTTGAAACTGCCTATGTCGTGAAAATGCACAGCATAGCCAGGCTTGCTCCTTGTCAGCCTGAATGTTCTCGTTTCTCATTATTCTCTATACCCGTTTGATGCGTGCACTGGACTGGAAGCTGAAGTTCTTTCTTTGGATTGAAATTGATTTCTAGAATGGATTAGACCTTTGGAAAGCCTAATTGTGATGAACTTGTCTTTTGTAGGTGTTCACGTTTACAAATCCAAATTATTCACCTGAAAAGGCCAATCAGCATTACACGAAGCTGCAGTTTGACATACCTGAGGACACTGGATCAGCTCTGGTCCATGGTATGCGACATAAGTTTTAAGGACCCTGGAACACCCAAAATTATGACGAGTGGCATGCCGTATTCTTGCACAATAACCTTCAGAACTTCAATCTTCTAGCTAAAACATGTAGAGCACCTTCCCTAGGCATCTAGGAATAATTATTGCATGTCCTGAACATCTGCCACTTCCTTTAAGTAAGAACATACAAATGAGACACAAAGCAGAGATCTGCATGACACATGCGCTCTTATCATTTTACCTTTTAAGACCTAGCATGAGATAATACTAAGTCCAAGTGTATATTCTATAAGGGTTATGTTAAATTTCTGCAAATCGCCTTCACATTGCGAGCCTGGCCTAAGCATTGTCTGCAACAGTTAAGAATGCATTACCAAACAGGCAATTAGTGTAGAATACTGCATATTTGAGGTTAAGCACCAGCTTGTAGTTGATTGGTTGGGACAAGGTGAACATCGTTTTGAGGACGCAAACTGAGTACTGAGTTACTTCTAGTACCAGTTACCTCACCTCGTTCACCTATATTTGAAGGGAAAAGCTACCAGGTTCTACTTTGTTATATTTGTTTGTTTCTCTGAATCGGCATCAACAAATGTTCTTTCATAGTACTGGCTTGATCAATTTTGATTAGTAAGGTGAGTTGGAAAGCGGTGTTGATGTCTGAGGTTACACTTTCTTCCAGGATTTGCTGGGTACTTTGATGCAAAGCTTTACAAAGACGTGCATCTTGGCATGGAGCCAACAATGGCAACTCCAAATATGTTTAGTTGGTACGTGGCTTTATGAGCAGCAGCTCTTGATTTACATGCTTCTTAGTGGCTCATCATATTCTGTCATGAGAGTGATGCTTCTTTTTTGTATGATGTACTAGCTTGGATATCATGCACCACATTATTCTCTGCTATCCTTTCGTTGCTAGCAGTCCTACCTATGTTTGAGATGCGCGGCAGTAGGGTTGATCATCTTTGTTCTTTGATGAACAATTAATTCATATGCTATGATTCAGGTTTCCGATATACTTCCCGTTACGGTCACCGGTACAGGTAGGAGGTCGACCAACATCTGGCGATGCTGTGGACCCACCAAGTTCAGTCACAAGTGCTCACGTCTAATCGATTTAGACTAGTTTCAATTCAAGGACACGTTAATCTTCCTGAATGATAATTTATTCTGGTTCGCCGAAAATACTGTAGGTGTGGTTCGAATGGTGCGTGGCAATGGCTGTTCATACTGGGTTGGTCTTTAGAATCGGCACCCCGGGGAAAAATCATATCTTATGAATCAATTTAAATAAAAAAAGATAATTATAAATTAATATCTTGTATCTTTCTTTTAACAAAATATTATAACTTATTAAAAAGTATGTAAACGATATAAAATTATAAAACAGATATAATAATTAATTAGTATATCAACCCAGGTAGTAATACACGGGATAAAAAATAAATTTATTAATTGTAAGATAAAAAAAAGATAATATGCAAGTTTTTAATAGATCTATAGAAGTGAATAATAAAACATTATTTTTATTTTAAAATATATATAACAATTTATGTTAATTTATTTTTAATCTTTTTAATTTTAATTAATATAAAATTTATAGAATATCAAATCAATAGTATGATCTTACCATGCATCTTATTATAATTGTATTAAATATAAATTACTTATGTCACATTATCCGCATAAATTACGTACTTGGAAGCTTTGCTTTGCTTTGGTTCTTGTGTTCTGTGTGACTGTACAGTTGATGGGATGGTGGTGGTGATGGCGTCAGGATTGGGAGGAGAGGTGAGATGAGAGAGAGAGAGAGGGGTAGCGGTGATGTGTAGGGGTACGATGGTAGAGAGAGGGGATGGTGGGGTGGGTGTGAAATGGTATTTTGAGAAAATTAAAATTTTATTAGTGATATTTTATTTAAAATAAATATTTAAAGTGATTTTTGAGAAATTTTTTAAAAATAAAATAAAAATAAAATTATTTGATTATGTATCAAAATTTATCCCAATAAATATACATAATCAAACGATTGCATTACTTATAAGATAAAATAAATATTATTTTTATTATTATTTTCATTCGTTAAATTTCATCATTGAATTATCTATTTTATTTTATTTTATTATTTATATCTTTATAATTTTCATTTTTTTTGTCTATTATATTTACTCATGATTCTGATTAATCTTTTCTAACAAGTATTTTGATATGATATTATAAATTCATTTATTACACTGAAATCAGGTTAAGATAATCATTTTATTTTCTTCGTTTTAAATTATTTAAAATATTTTGATTCGTTATTAAAATTTATGTATTTATTGAATTTATATGTATTTCGATAAAAAAAATATTTTTTTTTATGTTGATGTAATTTACTATGAAAAATAAAAAAAGATTATTAAAAATAATGTGATATTTAATTAATTTGAGATGATAATTAAAAAAGAAAAAAAAAAAAAAAACAATCGTCATCCGCAATCACAGCATCAATTTAATTATCAGCAACAATCCCACGGTCATAAATAAAACCACCTTTATCCCACGATTCTCTTCAGATCTCCTCAACCCTAGAAATCATCACCATCAGCATCATCTTCCCAATCACATCATCCAACGTCTTCTCCCACTCCATCGTAGCCGGCGACGATGTACAACGGGATCGGGCTTCAAACCCCTCGCGGTTCCGGCACGAACGGACACGTACAAACCAACAAGTTCTTCATCAGACCGAAAACATCCTCCAAGGACTCCAAATCCTTCGGCTCCGATCAAGGCACCGCTGGATTGTCCAAGAAGCCGAACAAGGAGATCTTGGAACATGATCGGAAGAGGCAAATCGAGTTGAAGTTGCTGGTGTTGGAGGATAAGTTGGTTGAGCAGGGGTATACTGAGACGGAGATCGAGGAGCGGTTGGCGGAGACGAGGAGGGTGCTTGAGGCGGCGGATGAGAAGGAGAGGGACGGCGGCGGTGTGGTTTTGGTTCAGAATAAGTGAGTTTTGTGTCGGTTTGTTTGATTTTGTGCAGTTTTGGGGGCGTCGTTATGAATTTGACTGGTTTGTTGGTGGTAATCTAGGTTTTGTGGTGGGTTTTGTAGTGATTTCTGGTTGATTGAGTAGTTTTGGGGCTTGATTTGATCCGTGGCTCGTTCGCTGTTTAATCTAGGATTATCCATAGGCAGTATTCAGTTTGTGGTCTAGATTTTAGTGGAATCTTGTCAGGATTTCACAAAGTAATGCGGATCTGGATACATGTTTTGATTCAAAGTGTTTCTCATCGCATTCAGTGGTCAAGAATAGCCGGACGACACCTAGCTTACTCCGAAATGCAGTAGGAGATGCCTATCTGCTAGCTGTCCCACCCTTAAACTTCGATTTCGTAGATCTTGCTGTATGATGGATGAACTGTGTTTTCTAACTTCTCTTGTAGCTTCTCTTTGATTCATTTTTATCTTGGTGCGTATACTCATAAAGTACTATGTAGCAATCGAGATAGAAGTAAAGAACATATGACTGCTTAGAAGGTTTCCTGACCGATGAGTGCACATTTTTCTAGTGCTATCAAAACGTTGTTTTAAATGACTGGTGTGTGTAAATTTAACCTTGAATTTGAACTTCAAACTGCTCTGTGCTTTGAGTTTGTTAGCCTTGTGACTGAAGCTATGTTTATACTAGCTGAGAACTCGTTTACACCGTTTTTTCCATCTTTTATTATAGAACTATTAGTTTGTCTTTGATTTAATCCTGCTAAATTGTATTTGAATCCATCAGACGAGGTTGCATTATCTGTCCATACTGTTTAAACAGATTTTACTCTTGCTTACCTCCGTCTTGTAAGTCTGGCTCCAGCAATTTGTATTTTAGCATTATTTGTTTTGTATCATTGATCTAAGCATTAATTATGTCATCTTTTATAGGAGTTCTGAAACTCAGACCCACCAAATTGCTGCTCGAAAGGAAAAACAAATGGAGAAACTTGGAGCTGCTCTTGGGATAGATTATCAAGCTGATGATGATGCTGAATTTGAAGAGGGAGAGATTCAGCGTGGGCGTGGAAATAAGGGGACCAAGAATGGGAGACAATTGAAGGAAGAAGTCAACACGGAGGAGGTCGATCAGGACAGAAGTCTGGTTGTGGAGAGGAATGCTGCAGATGGCGACAAACTGATTGAAAAGGAGCCAAAGAGAATGAAGGATAACAAGAGAATCGTGGTTGATGACTCTTCTGATAGTAATTCAAGGAGCGGGGATGATACTGATTCTAGTGTTTCTAGAAGGAGGGGCAGCCCCGTGAAGAAGACAAAGAAAAGATCTGGCACAGTATCTAAAAAACGACATGATACTGATTCTGAGAGTGATTCGGTTGATGGGAGACAAAAATATAGTTATGCCAAATCCCATAAACGCTCTGGTACTGCTTCAAAGAAGAGGCATGATAGTGGTACCGAGACTGACTCTGAAGGTGATTCCGAAAGTGATAGTGATTCTCAAGGGGATTCTCGCAAAGATAAAACAGTGAGAAATGCCAACAAGACCAAGAGTAGTCGGCATGATGATAAACAGGAGGTTAAGAGAAAGCAAGTTGACATGAAGAGAAGAAAGGTGCATGAATCTTCTGATTCTGAGAGTGAGAGAAGTCTAGAAAGTGACGCTGATGACGTCTCTGAAAAGTTGCATAGAAAAAGAGGAATGGGTGGGCGTAGGAGTACACATGTGGTGTCAAAAGCAGGCAGAAAATCTGAAGGTCGAAAGCCAAGGCATGACTCTGAGTCTTCTGATTCTGATAGGAAATCTAATCACGTGGAAGACTCAGAAAGTGACTTGGATGTGAGAACTAAGAGGCGAGCCACTCTGAAGGAGTCCAGAGAAGCTCAGCATAAGAACAGTGATGACTCTGATTTCAATAGATATGATCCGAGGAAGCTTGAAGTTGATGACAGATATTTGACTGCCTATGAGAGTCGTAATTCCACTGGTATGTCAGAGCATACTGATAGATTTGAGAAGCTGAGCCAGCATGCTGAAAAAGCTGAGCGTGATACACGTGAGGAGAAAGATAGGGAAAGGAGTTCAAGCCACAGGACCAGGACTGGAACCGTTGCAGAGGACCATAAAACTAGAACTGAAAGAGAACATAAGAGAAGTGGTGAAGGATCTCGTGATTATGGGTTGGAAGCCGACCATGAAACTAACGACAAAAGGTCGATACAAGGGAGACATGGCAAGCCTAGGGAGTCTGACAAAAATGTTGATGATGGCGCTAGACTAGGCAGAAAAGATATTGTAGATAATAGTGTCAAAGGGAGAAACCGTGGTTCCAGTCCTCCAGACTCCAGGACAGGACACAATAGTGGAAGACCCAAGACCACTGACTTGGACGATGAGTCAGGGCGTTACACATCAAGACCAGACAGCTATGATGATGGTAAAGCATATCATGAAAATGAGGAGCCAAAGCAAGGGAGGGACAAAGGTAGAGACAAGTATAAAGATGAGGAGGTGAGGAAGGAGAGGGGTAGCAAGAAGTACGCAGATGATAAGGGGAGAAGCAAGTATAGTGGTCACCATATAGAGGAAGAAGAACAAAGATATAGTAATCAGAGGCGAGCTGATGAGACTCACGAGGACGGAGGCAGAAAGCGAGGAAGGAAGGAAGATGCTGAGGGCAAGAGTAGAAGGGACGAATGGTACAGAGATACATCCAAGCGAAGTAGATATGATGACTCTCATCCCCGTGATAGTAGCAGGTATGAGAGTGACAAGCATGATAGTTGTCGTAGCAGGCATTGAGACCTCGAGATTGTGTCATGAATCCAGAGAACGGTGTTTCATCTGAGGTTAGTTGCTAGTGCTTTCACTGTTTTCGTCATGTGTGGCTTTTGGAATAGGTTTGCTTGTAGTTGTGGCTATCTGGTTTTGTGCTGCTGTCAAGTGATTATTCTTTTCAATTTCTATTTTCTCGTGTTTCTACCCCTTGGGTGTAACCGTGTAAATTTATGGTTGGGGAGGGGGTGATGGCGGAGGGAATGGTAGGATCCCTGATGCTTTATGGTGGTGATGTAAACTTTTGAGACAACCTTATAGGTGTCAACCTACTAGGAAGCAAAGATATCGATAGTTTTGGATCTTATTGGCTTCTTGATGCCCACCATAATCGTTGGATCCGATCCATATACAGTTCTGCTTTGGGTACCTGATAGAAGTAGAACCATAGGATTTCAGCGCAACTAGATTTTGGGTACTTGATTGAGTGGTATCCTAGGATTTGATTGCGACATATTTTTACTGAGATTCAATCCAGTTCGCGTGCATATTGCGAGTGGTATGTTTTCATGCTGAAGCTTTGCATTGCTGCATGACCGTTAAGTAACTCTCATATGTTGTGTTCAGACACGGTATGCATTCCCTTTTTCAATGGGTACTGATGGGAAATGTTCGATTGTTTTCTTTAATAGCCATGTGAGAGAAAATTGGTTATGTTACTTCAGAGCATCAAATTAGTTTCTGTGTCACATTTGCCTTGTCATATGGATCTCGTATGAACTTCATGTATTGTGTAGTCGATGAGGCCCAACTGTTCTGTTGTTTGTTGGTCACAGTAAACTGTTGAAAAGCTGTTGAGCTGATGCGCAAATGCTGAGGCTGATGGGGAATCAGCTGCGACCAGTACTCGGAAACGATGGAGGACGCTCTTGCAAGGGGTATCCTGAGTCTCGGATGTTTCTGACAAACATCTTCATGGTTGTTGAATAAACGGTTTGTGTGTGTAACAGTTTGTCTTCTCATTTTCCTCGAGCAACATATATTTCATCAGTATTAGCATTACTTCACATTGTGCCAGTGATAGTGATATTATCAGGCTTGTGATGTAATTATGAAACCTCTCTTGATTGAAGAGTCCAGCACACGGTTTGGCCGACAAACACGACCAAAAAGAGAGAACATGAAGCCCTATTGTGAGTCTGGAAATCAAAACATAAAACGAACGGGAATCGATCTGTGCCAATGGAAAAAAAACTAGTTTAGTCACACATGACATTGGTCGCCATCATTAGGCCATCCACAGAAGAGTTGTTTTCTCGGCAAAACACAGAAAGATACTAGTAATAAAAACAACAAAGTTATTGTGCTTCTATCAAGCAGAAGAAGTATCAATACTGCTGAAAATCATGTCTCACGTGTAAAATAGTGATACAAAACAACACAGGAAGTGGTGTTTTTCTTAACTATGGCTATCAACACCTCCCAAAGTTGGATGGGTCGGCTGTGCTGAATTGAAGCACAATGAGCGATCCATGACTATAAAGCGGCAGACTCTTACTAGCGCTCCCAAAAGCATATGAAATGGAAGCAAAAGGTGGACGCACACCAGTGTCTAGAAGAATAAAATCATATTAGTTGACGCACATTACTCGTACCAAGGTAAAAGGAGGCAGATTTTGTAGAGTTTGAAGTTATATTCAAGTAATACTAGTAAGCCGTAAGATGATCTTCAATCTTCTGTACAATGACCTCACAAGTTTGGTTAAGAATACAGTAGATGTACTCGGTCTTTCAGAAAATATGGTCAAAGCTGAAATATGTTCTGATAACTTACCAAAATGTATATGCAAAAGCCTGAATTCATAAAGAATCTTTACTCTGCTCCAGCACCCAATTTTCATAGTCTTGCAATAATTGCTGCACAAGAAGCGGTACAAATCTATCCAGAAGAGCTTGCATTACTCTGCATATGATACCCCCATTTCCGAATCACATGATCAGTTTTTGCAGTGCATATCAGTTTTCTTCAAATACCGCATAACGATCACAACCCATCCTAGCCATACCCGATGATAACCCAACCTAACCATACCTAATGATAACCTATCCTGACCATATCAAATGATAATCCATCCTACTTAATTGACTTACATGTTTCCAGGAACTTCAATAGCTGATACCGGGAGCAGAGGAAGTGGAGGGTTATATATCTGCATAGCACAAATCTTAGTTATCACATTGCACAAAATATCCATGTGTTGCACTCGTAAAGTTAAGCAAAAAGAACAGGAAGGAATAAATAACCTCAATATGGATTTTCAGGCTGACATCGACATTCAGAAAGGACTCGGAAGCACTTGTATCCCAGGTAATGTGATTCTTCATGGAAGCTGCAATTTGTGTGGCCAAAATCACAAGACCTCACAGATATTAGAGCCTTGCTTTGAGGGTTCACAACAATTCATGTTTGGCAAATAACAAATAATATTGATAAACGTAGAAACCTAAAAGACCAGGATGAAAATGGTAAATTCCTGAGGCAGTCACCATTCATGTTTGACAGTTTCTTTTTCCAGCCAAAATCGTGTAAAGCATGCTTCAGGTTTTCCTATGATGTACCTGAAAAGTGCTCATTTTGTTTTTCCACAATATCCGAACCCTCAAACTACAAATTTTGAGAGTAAATAAGAAAATTATTATTCGCCACGAATAACAATTTCAGTCACACATGCATCCAGATTATCTGATTAGTGAGATAATAGTTACAAGACCCTAGGCTGAATTTGAAGTTAAAACTTTAGGGTCAGCATTAGAGCACCATAGTCAAAACTTATCTTGAGTGACAAAGAACTTGACCTGGATTAAATATATTCAATATGTTAATGAGCCTTGCACCAATGATAATACTCCACCGTCTCATATTATAGACCATATTTTCCTATTCAGACCATCCCAAAAATAACCAACATATCATATTTAATAACCTTAAAACATAAAAACACCAAAACAAATCATTATATGTTATAACACACCCATCAAATCCTTCCTCGTCCTCACTCATTCTCTCTCCTAAACCCCACTATCACTAAAAAAAATTTCTTCATCAAATCCTACAAAAATTCAACACACACATAAATTCACGTATCGAGTCAAACTGTTCGTTATATTTTTGGACGGACATATCGGGTCAAACTGTTCGTTATATTTTGGGACGGAAGTAGTATAAAGCACCAAACCTACTTATCTGACAAACTAACCTTACAAGACAGCAACTCAACAGTACAATCTTCATTTGTTGGGTTCACTTGCAAGACCATCGAGGGCGACACCTCGAATCTTAGAAGCTGAATTCTTGGAAGTTTGCATCTGGCAAACAAGTAAATGTGCAAGAGGGGAAGAAAGCAGGGGAGAGGGAGACCACAAGATAGTTGATGCAATACGTCATCACAGAAACTAATAAGAGGGGCCTGATCATGCGTAAGGCGTGTTTATATACAACGAAGGGAACCGAGATGAAACTTTATTTCATATCTCAGATATATCTTTAGCTCTGTAAGAGGAGCCAGCCAAGAAAAAGGAAAACAAAAACAAAAACAAAAACAAAAACAAAAACAAAAACAAAAACAAAAACAAAAACAAAAGCAAAAACAAAAAGGAAGAGGAAGAGGAAGAGGAAGAGGCTACCAGACCATGAAACGCTCATGCTCATCTCACAAAGGAAAACATAAGGAACTCATTAATAATCAATCGTAACACCAATCAAATCCCCTGTATGCCAAATAAGTAAGCACAGGAACACTTCTCTTTCAATGTCAGGTTTATCCCTTAGCCTCATGTTGAGTTCTGTATACAAATAAGTCACATATTTCACCATTCCAAGGTTGAGTTTATTTTGTCTTATACATGAAACATATGGTATTTTTTAGTACATATTCAGAAGATGGCAAGTTAGAAAGTCATAGTGAACATTTTCTGAAGATAATAAATACATCAGTGAAAATGAGGGTGGATGATAACAAAGAGAGATAAAGGAGAGATACCTGTATGTGTTCGAACCAAGAAGCTCCCAACTTTCCAGGGCGTTGATGTTCAGCACTGTTTCTATCCCAGAAGGATGATTCAAAAACTCACAAATGGGATAACTTTTTTTCCCTGAAACCATCCTCATTAGCAGGGAGCTTGACCCGTTGCTTTTTTCTTGCGGACCAAAACACATTCTTGACATCTGTCTTGGTACTACATTTGATAATCTTGATAATTCTGATTCCCTCCCTGAGGAATGAACCAACAGGAGCATTGCAAAGAATTTTATTTTATCCATATATTTGGAACAACGACCTTAAAATGGGCTTCCTTTCTGGAGGTGAACCCACATATACACAACAAAGCGACTAACATATCAAAACCCATTAACCACCTATACTGGGTAGCAATTTTTATGACCACTTTTATTCCATTGGTTATCAAAACTTAAAATATACCATGCTGAGCACATCATAATGAGCAAAGCCACGTGAAATAAAAGTATACTTCTCTCCCAAACCCCCAACCCACTGTGGTCTCCATCTTTTTGGTTTACTATTCAGTTTGAGGAGTATGGAAACAAAGAAAAGCCAACAAGTAATTCTAGAAATAAGTAGAAGGAAACCTGGTTGATGACAGACCATGGACAACAGAAGAAGACATCATGGGCGAGCCAACAAATCTTTGGGATTGCATCACCAGTGACATAGTGAATTCACAACACAGTTTTACCAGTTACTACCCTGCAAATTGATCATCAATACAACCAACTTAACCCAATATGCAAACCAAACTTTCTCAGCGCAATGCACTAAGAATATTCCGTGGATAACAACGTGCACAGTTCACACTGTTTCTAATCAAACTTGACGGATTAGATTTCATCTTAGAAATGAAGGGATAAGAATACTCGAGAAGGTAGAGAAGACATCGACGCCCAGGATCAAGGCAGCAGCCATGGCAAAACTGCTTCGACGCCGTCGAATATCTGCACCACTTAGTACACCCCATCAATCTCGACCATAGAATCAAGGGCATCGAATAGAGAAATTGCTAACTCATAGATCAATTGGTTTCAAAGTCTCCAGTTCTTTATCAGAACCTAATTTCATACATGGCTTTTGTATGGGGCAGCTTCATTTCCAAGGTTGGAATCGATGGCTTGTTCAAACGACAGAGTGTCGAGGGCTTGGCAGCGACTCGATGGGTTCAATCGGGCATCAATTTGATTTTTGTTCTCCTTTGTTTTAATGAAAATTAAATCTAAATCATCGGATTGAAATTAAAATAGTTTCACACAAGTTTATCTGATGCTAACTTCAAAACCCTTTTCAAAAAAATCATAAAAAACTACTCGAAATATTTATATTTTGGTATCCTAAAAACATTACCACAGATCAACCACAGCATGGGAACTTTGTGCAGCATTATAAGCAAGACTTGACAGCCATTTGTGGAAGCTAAAAACAATGATAATTAACCATTTAGGAAGATCCTGTCACGCCTCACTCGTTAACAAAACCAGTCACAAGATCATAATTTAAACAGACAAGAAACGGCAAATTCAAACCCAAAAAATAAATAAATGCATCCCCAACTCATCAAAACACCAACAGCCATGGACCGAAAATGCAACCTATCTGTGTCATTAACTTGTGTGCATGGGAGGAGAAAAGTAACCACCGTCAATAAATCAACAGACTCAAATCTGACAAATAACAGACACCGAGCGAAATGCATAACATACGCCAGAGGAAATGCACGATGACTCGGGCAGCGAGCACAATACATTTCACTGAATAAAACACATCGCAATACAAAGATCACAAAAATCCCACCCAAGTTCAATAGTATTGCAGCATCTCCGATAGCTAACTCAGGCAGCGAGCAACAAAAAGAATAAGACACCAATTGAAAATGTTCTACCATGTTGCTCGCCACTTGCTCAGATCTATGTTGTTCATTACAGCTAGTCATTACCCTTCAGGCCAAGAAGCTGTCGACCTAGAGCAAGAATAATAAGCCCTTTCAAAAAAATTCAAGGAGTCACAGATAATATCTCATCACGATGCCGTGACTCTGATGAAAGTGTTCACGATTAGAAACCAACAAAGGTCTCATCTAATCGAAACAATCTACGTTTACATGATTAGAAAAATTAACAAATGGATCTCGAAATTGACACAAAAGAAGAAAGTGTCCTCACTCCATAGAGCTATGATTTTCAGGCAGCCCCAGCCTTGAAAACAATATGTGTAGCCTCAGCGATCGGACCCATAATCTACACAATTGCAGTTTGCCCTAAACATCAAGCACAGGTCTAAAGGAAGCAAAGAAAGCATGCAAATAACAAGCTATTAAGTTGGGGGCATCAGTTATCCAGTCAGATTTGCTCTTCTCATACCAGCACTGCATCCTTCCCTACAAGCTCGACAAAAGAACATGAGAACACTGAAAGTAATGCATGATTGGAACAAATTCTTATCACGATCAGGGATCGTGATAAGAATACACAGAATGCCAATTCAAACACATCAGTAAAATACACATCAGTAAAGTACGACCACAGAATGAACTCAAATACAAACAATGATAGTTGTAAACAATAATAGCTACAAGCATAAAAACAGAGAATAAAGGTTGCGATCTCGAACAAAACAACAATCAATGCCAATTCAACAAGTAGTGATTGTCGGAAAAAATATAACTATAAGCTTCACAAACACGCTAAAAGAAGAACAGCTCAATCAAGTAAAAAATCATCACTAAAATCCTACAACCAAATTGCTAGCGAGAGTCCATATGTCATAACAGAACAAGTGAATCGCAAGAGTGTAAAACAAGGTAATGACATGAAAGCAAGATGCAAGTGCAGTTAAAGATGTTCTCTGTACATCCAGAACATCAATCCAAAAAATTGTACCGCTTAGCAAGTAAAGGATACAAATTCCAATCAAGTATTAAGCACATTAAAGGCTTCTTAAACCACCCATGCACGATGGCGTGCAAAATTCAGAACTCTCTTTCAAGTTCTCATTCTGCACAGCTATGAACATCGCTTGAGCTAATGTTCGGAGATGATGCACCGGAAAGTAAGATCGGATAGCACAAGGAGAACAAAGACTGAACACACCATGCATTGCTTGAAAAAAATTCACCTTCGTTTCACAATCGCCATGCCAAGATCTATAGTGAGGCTACAAACACTCTAAAACAGTCAAGGGGAAAAAAACTTATCAAATGCTGTACTTTTGTTGAACTGAGTTGCAAAAATTAATCGACAACCAAATCCTACAACCAATCATCATATATTTTTTTCCAACCCATGATTAATATCGAAACCATAGACAACAAACAGTAATCATTAAAAATCATAGTACTAAAATACTACAGTAGCAAAAGGCATAAGCGCCAATTAATAGAAGACCCTACAACCTATCTTGAATTATTGAACCAAACAAGGAGTGCATGAATCGATTAAAACTACCATCAATAGCCACAAAACTTTCAGTTTCAGCAGAAATAAATCAAGATAGACGGAGCAAAAGTTCAGAATTTCAAACAAGCCAAATCTCTTGAAAGAACACAACAGGAGGTTCTGGAAAAAATATCAAACAAGAATATAATGGTCACCAAAGTTCTACAACCAACACTATAACCAACTATACCTCAACACTATAACCAACTATGCACAAAATTCAACGCCTAAACCTACAACTAATCCTGATTAAACTTTCACCTAAACCTCAACACTATAACCAACTCTATGCAAAAATCAAATACTCCCCCGTACCATAATTATAACAACAATTTGACCCGGATCGGTTTTTATATGATTTGATAAAGAACGAATATTTTTTTAATGATAGTGGGATTTATTATAAAAATTGTGAGAGGAGATAATAAATGTACTGTATCAAATGATCATTGTTTTGATATTTTTAAATTAAATACTTGCCAAAAATGCAAATGTAATAAGATTTTTAGAGCATAAAATATGGGACGGAAGAAATATAACTTTAAGAGCATAAAAGAAAAGAATACATTGCCAAGCCCTCCAAAGATGTATCTACCATAGTTGCAAACAGAATGCATTACCAAACCCCGCAAAGGGGTCAGCACCATGGCCTCATTGAGAATATAGTTTGAAAGAGCAAACGAGAACAGCAATCCAAACACCACATCAGATAACAAAACTGATTTAATCTACAAATGTAATGTTAGACTCGGATAACAACACAATGCTCAAATAAAATGATGTGGTCAACAGAAGACACTACAACTTATCCTGAATTGTTGAAGCAAACAAGAAAACAATTACAACTGCCAGCAAAGCCCACAGAACTTTCAGCAGAAAGCAATCAAGAAGACAAAGCAAAAACTTCAAAATTTTCAACCATGCGTTCCTATTGACAACACACAACAAATGTTCTATGTAAAAATCTCAATCAAGAATATTATGGATACCAAAGGCTACAACCAAACCCAAATAAATTTTCTAGAGAAAAGATCGCATGATACAAGCCTCGCCTGAAGGACTGTAACTAAACTCACCACAAGGACAGACAAAAGGAGAAATTTCAATCAAAAGGTAGCAATCAACAGTTTACACCAAAATTCTACAACTAATCCTGATTAAACTTTCATCTGAATATCAACTCTAAAACCAACTGCCTTTCCGCAAAATTTGTCTTTCCGCAACTCTAAAACCAACTATTCGACATAATCAATATCAAATACTCCTACTAACTTAAAGAGCTTAAAAGTAAAGAAAACATTACACTGCCCACCAAAGACGTCACTACTAGGCTTCATTCATAGTTGCATAGAGAAGCATCATATCCAAAACCTAGCGAAGGGGTCAGTATCAGGCCTCGTTAAAGCCTAACATTGGCATCAAAACCATACACAACAATAGATATCAAATATAGCTTCAAAGAGCAAAAGAGAGAAGATTGCATCGCCAAGACCAGGAAGTTCATCAGTACTATGCCTCATAGTTGCTAAACTGATCTAATCCACAAAGGTAATGATAAAAAAGAACACCACAAAATGGTCAAATATGATGTTACAGTCGCAGCAACAACAAAAAGCATAGCAACCCTATTTAGATTACATAGCAGCATGTATCGATGGCAGAGTGATCAAATCAGATCAACGCATGTCGAAATGCTAACAACTACGAATCACGAAGACACAAAAAAAGGCAGCAATCTCAATCAAGATTGCAATCAACAAAATTCGCCGATCACGATGAAGAGTGCAGAGATCTGGGCCGGTGTTGGTTAGAGGGGCGACGAAGCG
Organism: Drosera capensis; assembly: GCA_001925005.1. Lineage (NCBI taxonomy): Eukaryota > Viridiplantae > Streptophyta > Magnoliopsida > Caryophyllales > Droseraceae > Drosera > Drosera capensis. The sequence goes on from LIEC01000026.1 coordinate 19,260, forward strand.
GGGAGAGATGCCGCTAGGGTTTGCGGAGAGCGGCCAAGGTGTGGCTTGTGAGATGAGAAATGGGGAAAGCGGAGACCAGGGGGGAAATAATGTATTGGCTTCCTTTCCACGCTATCGCTAGTACTAGGGTGATGGGTGATCAGTGAAATATCCGTATTTTACATGTAAATTCAGTAGCCGTATATTCAAACATGAGCATAATTTATTTTTTTATTTTTGAAAACTAGCAACGAAGTCATAGACCACTAAGGCTATTGCACAAACTAAGCGATTGTACACAGGGATAATCTCAATACAATCTCCGGCAAGACATCCTCCAACCTAAAAGGCACACAGCATTCGACTTCTTACTCTAGGAATGTGAATTGAAATGAATTGCAACCGGTCAAGCAGAATCCACAACAAAGCCACACAAACTCACAGCAAACCATGAAGACAGAAACACAAGCCAGTTACTTTCAAACCCTGAACACACCGCAATAAAAAGGAAGCAGCGAATTGCTAAACTATCATCCCAAAGTCTTATAGCCAAAGCAGCACACAAAATACGCAATCATGGCTTCAGTACAATATCCCACCCGGTTTCGCAGGTCATGCATCTCAATTCACCACAACCAAATCGGACCCAAACTCAATCTACTACAATTCACATAACGCTTCAACTGAACTATCGAATTCCAACACCGTCGAAATCCCCAAATATAAAACCACTGACAAACACATCGAATCGAGTCGAATCGAAAATACACATGAACAATCAACAAGGAAACGAGGTACTGACGGATTGGATGATCTGTTCTATCAATCTGTTCTTGTTCGCCTCCATTCCTCACCCCATTTTCGATTGGATGATCGATCGATCGATCGAGTGAACACGAGATTTCGATTCGCACTCGAATTTGTGAGGCGGAAACCCTAAAATATGTTTCCCGTATTGACTATGGTTTCTATTTTGTCCCATGTTCTAAAAACCTTGTTGTATTTGCTTGATGGAAATGCGACAAGGGAACTCGGAAGTTATACATCCTTTCATCAAAATATATTTTTAACAATTTGATCACATCAGTGAGATTGTCAAGTAATACTACAGTCTCGCTCTTGCCAGTGAGCTAACTATCATGTATGGATCTTGTAGGTGGAGCATGTGGTTATGGCGGCGCAGTAGGGCAAGCACCCTTCTGGTCGATGGTAGCGGCAGGAGGCCCTTCACTTTTCCGAAATGGCCAACTATGTGGAGCTTGCTATCAGGTTCAAACACTTGGCTGTTAAATATTCAAATCAACCAGTGATTTCATCAGTAATGCATTTCACCGATGCTGAACTATTGAACACTGGTGTTTTTTTTTTAATGTAATGACGCAAAAGTTATATCATGTAAGACGGTGTTGTAGTATTTTTATCAGATTCACATCAGAAATTTATCCCGACTACTCAAAATATGCTAAAACTATCCTACTCTGGAGTCTTTTGAGCAGAAAGCAATAATAGTAATGTTTTGCAACTAATGTATGATAATCACAACTAGATAAAAGCTAATGTTTCATATTTAATGTGCAGCTGAGATGCTTCAACGGAGCTTGTTCCAGGAATCCAGTGACGGTAACCATCACGGATAGTTGCCCTGGTTGCCCTGAAGCATTTCATTTCGATTTAAGTGGCAAAGCTTGTGGAGGCATGGCTAAGCCTGGCCAAGATGACCAACTTCGTAATAGAGGAGTCATTCAGGTCCAATACAGAAGGTGCACATTATAAACTATTATACAGAGTTTATACTGATGCTACATACATGATGTTTTCCAAGGTGTTTTTATTCCTGGATATCGGTTTCTTTGAAATACATATGCTTATGTTTGTGTTCTATGATATATCAGGGTACCATGCTACTATCCCAATGCAAAGATAGCGGTACAAGTACACCACGGATCTACACCTTACTATTTTGCTGGAGCCATAGAGTTTACCAACGGGGATGGCACCTTGAAGAGCGTCGCGCTTCAGCAATCAAATCAAGGCTCATGGATAGCAATGCAAGAGGCAGGCGCCATTTGGAAGCTAAACACCGGGTTTCAATTAAAACCTCCATTCTCACTACGATTAACCGCGTCCATGACAGGGAGGACTATAGTTCTTCAAAATGTCATTCCAAGTGGATTGCAACCGGGCAAGGTTTACTGGTCATCTACTAATTTCTGAAATTGATTTAGTATTATTTTTTAGACGGATACAATTTATGACATTATGCCGCCAGCATGATGCATAATTGATAGATCAATATATCGTGAGAGTTCATCGAGTCAAATACCTCGTTTTCTTTTTCTCAACATTGCAGAACTTTCGTCATTGTGCGACTCATAAGCAGGCTAGCTAGTCAATGAAGAACCTATGTGACGACATCTCTATCACAAGGTCCTAAAGAAACCCGCACATTTTCACTTTGGAATAAGGAGCCTCTCACCTTAGATTGACTTCTAATACTTGACGACGTTATTATTCAGAAAACTCATATCAGAATTCCCCTTTGTGTTGTAATCAATCACTTTGAGACAAACTATAACACAATGATTACATATGCAATCACAACTCAAAAGAAAAAATCAATAATATGACAAGCAATAGCGGCGCATGTCGCACAAGACCAAATCCTTCAATTGTTACTCTGCAACCAGTCAACCACGCTGGAAGATGCTCAATATTTATTCATTTTTTATGAATCCATTTAAAGAACATATATATTTAAAGAACATATATATGTAACATACTATCAATAAAAATATAATTTCAAATCTCCATTATATCATTCGAATATCGAGATGTTTCATCTAGACAATTGATGAAGTTTTTAAAACGGATCATTTCTCCAACTAAAAAAAAATAAAATAAAATAAATCATCATTATACATCTCCAAAAATAAAAGATAAAATAAAAATCATTATTTTCAAGCGTGGGTGCCAGGAAGAATCGTCCCGGACACGATCGAAGAGGGATCCTGTAAACAACGGCAAATCCAAAAAGCAAAGCTGATGACAACAACAACATGAAATTGAAGAAGCTGAGAAGCCAAGGCAGAAGCAGAAGAACCCCAGCGATTTCCGCCTGAGCCCGCGGCATCGGTCAACTCCCCCCCTCTCCGATTCCGACGGCGGCGAAGCCAGCTCCGTTGTTTTCACACCTCCTTTCTAGATATCGGCCTCCGTGTTTTCGTCTCGTTTGCTCCGATCTGGTCGCTGCAAGGATTGTGAGTTTTCGTCGCGGATTGAGCAGCGACGACTTGGAAAATTGTTTGTCGAGGTTTGAGATTGGCGGTTTTGTGTTTGATTGTCGTTTCGATTCGATTGGTGGTGTGTTGTTTGCGCTGTAATGGTTGAATCGCAGATCTGGTCTGTGGTTTCGGTGTTCGGATTTCGGAATGACGATTCGAGGTGTTGATTCTGTTGTTTTTTGGTGTGGTAGATGATGCTTTCGATGGGCGTAGATGTGCTGATTGTCTCCTCGAAAAATGTTGTCGTTCGCTGTTGTGAATGGGAATAAGTTGTGATCGTTAGAAATGCGGAAAAAAAACATGCTAGTAACTATGCTAGTGCTTCGGGTCAGAGTCTGTCAATGTCGAGATATTGTTCGTTTTAAGCTTCCTCCAGTATGCTAGTTTTTTATGAAGCTCGATTGATTGATTAGGTTGTGCCGTCCTTGAAACCCTACATATTGGCTCACCCTAGCCGATATTGGATAACTGAACAGGTGCTGGTGCCTTCGTGGGTATGGATGTATGTTTTAGTTGTGGTATAGTTGTGTTGAATGTGCAAGTGGTTTCATCCTCGGGTGGGAGATCGATTATGATTTTAGGTTTTGTTTGTATCCTAGTTTGTAAACTTACGCGTGTAAATGTGAAATGCAAGGAGCCAAAGAGAAATGAAATAATCCTAGCAACAATTTAACTGGAAGCTTAGATTCCACATTTTCTTAAGCTGAACATTGAGTTGGGTTGCTTTGATTTTTCAATTCATGTTTGCTCCCGCAAATTATATTGTTGTTCAAGCTGGATTATATGCGATGGACAACAGTGATTAGTTCTTCTGATGTATTTCTTTTCGTTTTTCAGGTAGAGTCACTACTAATCTGATGCAGTCTAGTACTGTGGAAGAGCCTTTGAAGGCGAAGGAGGAAGAAGATCCCAATGAAACTCCTGCCTCCCCTGTAGGAAAAGAGTCCTCTGTCGATGAACCAGTTCCTGTATCTTCAGATGAAGAGGAAGTAGTTGATGACCCTAAAGATGCAGATACACAGTCTCAGGATGACGCTTCAAAGCAGCTGGTGCTCTATGATCCTACACCAAATGGTTCACATGAAATCGTGCCTGTCTCTGACACCATTGGGCAACAATCTATGGTTTCAGTGGGGAATTCAGTTACAAGATCGGCACCAAGAGTTTTACC
>LIEC01000027.1:0-44259 GCA_001925005.1 Drosera capensis
GTTTAATATTATCGTTCGTCACGTCATCAAACAAATAATATTACCGGGTGTCCACATTTAATTATTCCACAATTTAAATTAAGTTCCTTAGCCAACACAATAATTAGATCTCTTAATTTGGCTAAACAACATAATGACCCAATGTATTAATTATACATATTTAATCCTAAAATAGATCTAACAAAAAATAGGAGAGGCACGCACGCCATTGGCAACATCCTTGATTCTTGTTGTGGTGATGATCTTGCTTCCATGCGCTCCAACACTGAACGGAGTACTGAGACGCTCCCATTGCTCATGGCTCCACATGTCATCTAGAACGATCAGAAACCTTTTATCCTTCAGCATGCCACGCAACTGAGTCTGGAGCAGTTCAAAGTTGTCCATACTGCAGGTTGAGCGAGTGCCACACTCGATAATCATTCTGGTCACACGAACCACATCAAAGTTATCAGAAACACAAACCCATGTCATGACATCGAAGCTAGCTTTGATCCTTTCATCATTGTACACCAGTTGAGCAAGTGTTGTTTTTCCAATCCCACCCATACCAACAATGCCAATAACAGATACACTGCCACCTGCATCAGAATCACAAGAAAGCAACGATGCAATGATACCTTCCTTATCTTGATCCCTGCCATAGACGTCAGATTCCTCCATAAACGAAGTAGTAGAAGTCACTGGAATTACCCCACCAGTAGGAAGAACAACTCTCTGCAGACCTAGATCACCCCCTTGATTCGCAAAGTCGTTCAGCCTTTCAGTAATCTCGTTCAATCTAGTCCTGTCGGAAATGGCGTGCCATACCCTGCCAATCGTGGAGGAACTGAGGGCCTTGGTCCAAAGCTGATCGGCGATGTCCTCAGCATCATAGACTGTATCCTTCAGGCGATGAAGCCAATCCCTGACCTCGGGATCAACCAACTGCTTGTCTTCCGCGTCATTGATCAGGCTCTGAACAGTGATCATAGTGCTGCGGAAGTTCTCGAGAGGTCTGGCCAATTTTCCACGGCCAAAGAACTCGAAGACAGAGGATGCTCCAGAAATACCCCTGTCCAACAGAACCTGAAGCACAGTCCCTATAACAACAGAAACAACAGATTCCATGGTTGGGACTTGAAACAAGATCTGAGAATATGAAGAAGGAGAACAAGAAGACAAGTGTAGTGAAATGGTGATCAATCAAAGAGAGGCTAAGCATTTATCAAGAAAATGGGTGGTTGATGAGTGTTCGATCTTCTTCCTTCATAATTTCCACAGTTGACCCAGAAGACTTGTGTTGTGGTTGGTGGGAACTCACGAATCCCATCTTCAGCAATTGGCTACAAATAACTAAGGTTAGACATGATAAGTGATAAAAGATGAATTAATATCACATATAAATATTTATGTGATTCATTTTATTTTTGAAATTATATTTACAGATTATCGATAAATATTTTATTATTTAGGTAAAAAAAATTTATTAATTTTTTTTTTACACTCGTAACTTACATCTACCTAAAAATAATATTATACTAATACTTAAGATAATTCCTAAATTTTATTATAACCAACATAAATCTGTGTTTAATCCTTGAAATTCTCGATGTTTTCGTGGACTCTCTCTGATGTTTTCTTTTTCTTTGCATCAACCTTTATATAAGACTCATTCGATTATGTGAACACAATTTACTTGTTCCAAAAGTGCTCGATTTTGAGCCCAAATGATTGATTAGTACAATTGCACATTCACATGTCAATTTCAACATGTAAGAGGTGGTTTCTTTTTCTTCAATACAAGATCAAATGCTTATAATTCATAGATTTCTTGTGTGCATTGATTTAAAAAACAATACCCAATAAATCTTCACCTTAATTTTTGTAAAGTCCTAGAAATTATCGGTCCAATATCTGCTTCGCACAAAGCGTTATCATCGTTTTAAAATCCATTCAAATGATGACGACAAAAATATAAGGGATTTAAGTATTATAAACATAAAAACTAAAATGAAATATTCAACTAACGTTAACCTTTATTACATGAAAATCAAATGTTCAGGAAATGATATGAAGTGTTATAGCAGGCCGAAAATCATTGACATCGCTCTGAGAAATTGTCACATCTCACGTTTCTTTATTACCTGAAATAAACGCGTAACCGCGAACTCGAGAGCCCAGCAACAGAGGATATATGTTGATATACTTATTATATCATGCGTTTTTCATGCACAAATAGGATACAATGTTAACCGTTGGCAGCCACTAGTGCCACCAAGAGGTCGTCGCGAATGACCTGGAGCAGCTGTAGTAGTGGGCCCATACGAGACCAATGTCGGGCAGGCAGTCCGGGGATTCTCGTCTTGTTTTCTTTAAGTTCTTCGCGGATTATCTCAAGGTAATTGAAAGGTATTTTAGTGGATTTGATGAATTAAATGATTACTAATATGTATGATCACATGTGCTTAAAATAAACAGATGCTCTATCAGATACTGGATATGAAACTAACATTATCAAAATGGTAAACATTCTGAGTAGAACAACTGCTATGAGATCATATAAGTTTTTAGTAAAAACTCTGGAAAGAACAAGTGGTCTGCCAACAAATAAGACTTATAGGTGTTATGGTTTTTTTTCTGAGAGAGTGAAGTTAAGAGTATCACCTCAGTTGTGATCATATAAGTTATAAGAAGGTCTACAAACTATCAACAATAGATTAGACGGATTAAATCAAATTTCTGAAAGATATCTACTCAGACATTTATATGCTATTAAAGAATATATCAAAGTTAAAAAAAAATGTCATATATCTTCTCGAAAAAGAAATTGGAGGTTGATTGGAGAGCAAGCCTCAAGTCTTGCTCTATATAAGACATATGATTATAGAGAGAAAGTAACGAAAGAATTCACTTTTGCATACATACACTCGAATCAAAGCGCTCAAAATTTATCTATCTCAACTCATCAAGAAAACTTTCAAGAGTTCATAAATAATCGATTTTTTCAGGAACATCATGGTGAAGACATTGATTGGTTCAAATCTTCTTATTTTGTGAGTTTGTTCCATTGTGGCAATCTGTTGAGATTGATTGGTGGATCCTGTGTGGATCATCTGATAATAGATTTATTAAAATCTGGTTGTGTGTAAACATTATTGAGTGATCCTAAAAACTCAATCTCTTGAACTTTGATTTTGAGATGATCTCGTGGATTCCCCTATTGGTTATAATACTGTTAATAAAAGGAAGAGTGGATTAAGTACAAATTCAATAATTATCACGGATTTGAGTCTGAACCATAATAAATTATGCGTTTTTTTGTTTTTGATTTCATTCTCGCTAATTCAATCATTGTTAACTCACTAGTCTGATCGAAATCAAAACTCTATTGACAAGAATCTTGATTAATCACTATTTGATATTGATCTGATAGGTTAGATTGTATATTCCGCTGTTATCTATTTGAGAGAAGAGTTGAACAAAGATTTTTGATCGAGTATTATCTTTAGATGAGTAATTAGCTTGAATTATTTATTTGATTGATAAATTAAAAAATTAAAAATTATCTTTAGGTCACACTAGTTGATTGTGATCAGAGCTGTCTATCTAATCTAATTCTGTAAGGATCCCAAAAATTTCATAAAATTTAATTTCACGATAATTATCATAAATAATAAATAATCATACGTTATAATTTATTTTGTAGGTTTAAAAGATTTGTTTGATGATATAATAAGAAAAGAATACAAAATATGAATGAAATATAACCATAATACGCAAATATGGGATAATATCATATTTATATGAAATTTCCTAAACCTAATTTTGATATTTACTTTTCTTTATGTCAATTTCTACGCCACATAAATTAAATTAATTATCCACTAATTATTCACTAAATTTCTTCTAATTATCCACTTAAATTATTTTAATTGATCAGATTTTCTATAAATACAAGCTCTCTTCTCATTGAAAATTTATTAGAACAAACAAAAAAAAAAACTCCTTACCATGCAAGATTAAAATTAAGAAAGAAGAAAAAAGAAAAATAAGTTTAAGGAGAAAAGAAAAAACTTGCTGATAAGGTGGGTACGGCGAGGATCCTTCATCGTTTAGGAAAAAAGAGTCTATAAATTTTGTGAAAAATTATATAGACTCTTTAATAAATTCTAGTATTAATAAATATTGAATTCTCACATTTCTAGTTTCTAATTAAGTTAATATATCATGATTCGGACTTGTGAATCTTAAGAAAAAAATCAAAACGTGTGGATATGACAACCTATAAAAAAATTGATTATGGAATTTATGACTTAATACGAAATTATATAGTAGGCTATAAAAGAAAAGTCTTATATCAGTGGAAAAATATGGAAGTCTAATTTTCAAACCAGTTTATAAATAATTATTTGGAGTTGCGTATAAAGAGTTATGAGATAATTAGTGAAATAAGCTCAAAATGTCTCAACTAGCTAAAAATACAAATTTAAACTAATTAACTCCTATTATTGATAAGTTTTTATGATGTAAACTTTTATTCACTAGAAAGATCATTAAGTCTAGTTTATATAGAATTTTACATAATAATTTTAAAATTGTATATAAAGAAATTATAGATTTAAATACTTTCAAAAATCATGTTGGATGGGTCGGGAAGCTCGTTTGAGAGACCGAGATGCCCGTTTCAGAGGTCGATGTGGTCTCCGATCTTTCTCGACTAGAAATAATTGTATTGACCCCAAAACAACTTCAAATATTCATAAATATCTCTAATGATATTCAATATATAAAATGATCATCATGCACAACCAAAATAAGTATCAATGGTTTATACAAATCATAACATCATCTCATAATATTAACATGAACAAACATTCATAAGAAATATATATTAATATGTGAATCTTAATATGTTGTAAGAGTTGGAAACGCTACTTGTTAACACATAAAGAAAAAGTCAACCATGTGTGTGTGAAAAATAGTGTTAAGAAGGTAAGGTTTAGATTTATTATGTGTGACGATACATATTATTATATATAATAATATACATTGCAATCTTTGGACATACTCACTAAATGTAACTGACGTAAAATACTAACTGCAATTGTTGTGTGCCATGATGAGATGATTTGTGTATTTGTTTTATGTCTTGATTACTGGTATAACGAAAATGAGTGAGTAAATCAAGTGTAAATCCACAATTGATGAGATAATTTCGTAGTATAAAACACAAATAGCATTATGTCTTTTATTTGTGTTATATAGTGAGTTGGCGATGATATTCTTTCATCGATCCTGTGAGGTCGTTTTGGTATGAGGCAAAATCACTACATGAGACATTGAGCTCCGGTTTGACTGATCTCATTTCGTGTCTGTCTCTTTTGTTAAAACTGAATAAAACTTGATATGTTGAAATTGAATAAATGTCGTTAAAGACACAATTATAACACTGAGGATATCGATTGTCTGTCTTCACTGTATTTTGAGATGATAATTGTGAATGTTCTATCTGTATGTTAGTTACACAGTGCTTGAACAAGGAATGTAAAAGTATTAGATACCATTATTATTGTTATTTCTATACCTAAATTGATTAAGTAATTTTTTCCTAATTATAATGTTGCGACTCAACACCAATGACGTCATTTTCATATTAATGTATTAATATGTTGTGGAAATTTTGGGCGTTACATATTCGCACAGAATATCGTTTTTCACTATATAGTTAGTTTTTAGTAAAAGAAATTTTTAGAACCTAGTCAGCCCCTTCCCCGGTCTATTTTTGTTACAATCACGAACTTACAGTAACCTACCCCCTTTCCGATCCGATAAAACATTTTTGTTTTGGATATTGTCGTGTGTTTGGTTCGTATGTGCGTGTTGAAAAAGGTATCGTCGGGTTGGCAATGCTGCAGGTTTAGTGTGTATAGAGGGGCAATGTATGGTAATGTATAAGTCAGGATGGCTAGGGATTTTGTTTTAGGATTTAGCTATGGTTAGTCTATGTTAAGTATGCTCATATGTGGTTTTCAATTGATATACATCGTTACGTATTTTTTGTAACATAACAGGGTTTATGTAAAGTAAGTTAACTATATCGTAGGGGGATGGGGTTATAAAGAAAAAGTCTGGAGTTATGATCGGGAATGGGGATGGATGTTTTATACACATGTGTCATATGATTTCGGGTAATGTGCTAAGAATGAGACTAAAATATAAATAAAAAACGACCTTAATATCTTATTAATAAAAGGACATGTGAACGTAAACCTTTATTTCGAAAAAAACTAAAAATGAACAACACATGAGGACTAGGGGGATCACCTCACCCCATATGGTAAACGACTCAGTCTAACTCCTCTAATATGGGGAGAGGTCAGAGGATCAAAACCCAGTGAGTGCTGAGCTACTTTGTGATGGTGAGCCCGTCACCGAAAACTGACTTAAAGAGTCTTCCGGGTTTACTGGCTATTCGGTTGACCAAGGAAAATCTTTCGGGATTTCCTATAAAAAAAAAAAAACAAAAAACAACACGTGAGGACTACTATAAGTTGATCTAATAAAAGTTATGTGTCAAGAAAGTTGTTTTTGATATCTTTCCTTGGAGCAGTAAGGGCAAATTGTTGGAGTTATCGATAAAATCATTGTGGCGGGTCATTGATTATTTGAGCCTTGTTGGCGTCAATAGATTCATTGGAACTCTTTGTGTTATCTTGATTGAGTCATTGAGACAAAACAAGTAGAGACTAGTAGCAAGGAAAAGGTTGTGGCCTAATCCCTTAGTGTGTAAGTAATGATGGTTATAGCCATTGGATAGTTGTGGCCATCTGGGCAACTAGCTGTAGAGAGATCTGATTATGTCAATCGGGTCTACCTAACCCAATTAATCATGAATAAAAAAGAAAATATGCTTGAGTAGACTTGCTCTGTCCATTGTTGGATTCCCATGGATCAAAGTTGTGATTGTTGGCTTCGTGCCAGAGTAGCAGTTGCTGGATTTGTGTTAAAGTTGGTCATATCTTCAGAGTTTATCACATTTTTTCAGTTGTTCTTTTAAAGTCTTGTCAGGGCTTGCTTGTTAATAAAAAAAATTGACACATAAAAAAGATATGACAAGTATAATGTGTGTGATATTATTGTTTAACTAATGTGATTTAAGTATATTTTTTCTTTTCCTTATTTTTGTTTGGCGGTTTTCTCAGATCCATCATAATCACAGAAAATCCACTACGTATCAGATAATCTAGAAGTCGAAATGTGACAATGCCTTAGCCTCCCTGCTCACTGTCGTCTCCTTCTCCATCTCACACGTCACCATGTCGCCATTTCGTCGAACTCCTCCTCAACCCCTAGTCGTTCTGTCTTTGAAGCCCTCATGAAAATACAAGCTGCTTTGGGTTTCAAAAGAAGAACAACCTCTCCTATTTGAGGGGGTGTAGAGATATGTTGAATGATTTGATATGACATTGTATGTATGAATTAAAATGTTGATATGATTAAATTATGTGCAGGTTATTGAGTCGTAAAAAGCCAAGTGTAAAATTAGTTAGGTTAGTTATAATGTAATATGTAGTTATTAGTATTGGTCATTTGTATAGGTTAGTATAAATATTTTGTCCATGTGTACAATTTCTTCAATCAAATTAATACAAATCATGAGTTTCTCTCCGTCATCTCTCTTTTCATTTTGTGTTCGTCATTGATTATTTGGGGTTCCATATCCCTTCAATGGAGATTCTTCAATTCTGTTCGAAATTAAGATTGTGCATTACAAAACACTAACAAAGATTACAATGAAAAAAATTCATCGTAAAACGTATATTTTTAATCGTCAATTATTTAAGATGAATTTTTCCATCGTAAAACATGTATTTTGATACAGATCGTAAGTTAGTCTTATTCGCGGCGGATTGATTTTTTCCATAGAAAAAAATCCAAAAATTATTAATTAATTAATTTTATTGTGATGAAAATTCCTCGCAAACGATAATTATTGCTACGGATCCGTCATAAAAGATGTACATATTTATGATGGGCGTTGATTTTTTCTTTGTAATTTTTTTTAGAAATCATTTTTAGAAACGAATCCGTAGGAATTTTAGATATTTTAGTGACGGATCTTTTCCGTTGCAAAAGTTTTTCGTCGTTAAGATGCTTCTTTTTTAGTATCGTAAATCTAACGATATACAAATATCTATAGATGGATTGCAAGTTTTGCTTTAAATCACACTTGTTTTTATGTTTGTTAATGTAAATGTTATAATCCTTACCATTCAACATAGCATAGTAGATAGGTTTCATATTAATAATAATAAAAAAGAGAGAGAAAACTGTAAAAACAGTGCTCACCGTTTCAAGGAAGGAACGGTTCCATCTTTGTGGGCCCTATAACGGTAAGAAACTGCTTCCTAATTTATTTATTTTCTCTCTCTCTCTCTGTTTTAAACCATGAATCCCACATGCTCTCTTTCTCTCACTTTTCTCTTGGTTACCTGTGTCTTCTCTCATCTCCTTTTTCCCATTTCATCAGGAACCGCTTGATTTTGGCAAAGGATCAGACGGTGATCATCGTTTGTTTCGTTCTCTAAGAAAATCACTGTAAAAACAAAAACTCCTGCCCTCACAAAAGCCACGTGTTTAATCCAAGCGATCCATATACAAGGTGATTCATATATAAAGTTGTAGAAAGAGTGTGTTCTTTAGGAAACTAACATTGAGAAACTTTATTAATGTTTCATAATGAGTTAAGGTGATAAATTGAAGTATTATTTATAAACAAATAAAAATACAGTATATTCAATTATTAATTTTGATATTTTTTTATATATAAAATCAATTATATATATTTCAAATCCTTTTTACAGTGTTCGAAATATCATCGATTGAAACATTTCAACTTCATAAACAATATTTTTTAAAAAAAAATATTTTGTATTTTCTGAGCCCTATCTGTAACCAAGCATTTGCGTCACATACAATTGGGTATAATACCGAAATGATCATGATAATATATTTAGTTAGATTTATTATGTAGTGATTGTGTTTATTGTGACAATTTTCAAATATGTAAGACAATGATAGTTTTGATCGTTTCAGCTAACCTTTCAAATTTATGTATTAGTTTGATTGAGTCGTCAGAGTTTAAAATTTGTGTATTCAAATTTATGCAATGTAAAATTGTAGGGTGAAAGATATTTTTTTAGTAAGAAACGATTCAATCTTCAAGGAGAGGAAAATAATAAATACGTCTTCATCGTCTAGGGATAGTGACGGATTATTCTTTGACCGTCATAAAACTTGAAAAATTGCAATGGGGACACTTTTTTTTTCTTTTTTTTTCATACTAACTTATTTTGCATGCCTACATCAGTTACATAGCCTCAGCGAGTACATCAAAATGAATACACAAATCAAACATGCATAGTCTGGGACTAAAGCATCCCAAAACGACGACTTAGAGATTTGTTTCAAATTGACTGCTTTGTTTCTTCAGATTAATTGTACCTCTAACTTCGTCTCAGAAAGGAGTGATTGTATTGTTTTTTGTAGATGTCGTTTGTCTTCACTAACTTCGTCAACAAAAAGGTATTGGCATTCACGGAAGCACCAGAACGTGGTTTCTTGTAATATGCCTTAACCTGTGAGTGTAAACAATGATATTAATCTACAATAAATTTCAAAAAACATAAAACTAAACAAATTGAAAGTTGTTTTAGAAAAGTTATCTATGAATCCAATCTAAAAATGATCCCCATTAATTCTGTACATTTAGGGGCACATTATTTATGTCTTGAATCTCATGCTTCTTGATATATTCTTCAAGACAAGTTTTCTTGTCTGTACTTGGAATCAGAGTTCCTGCTTTGGAGCTTGCCTGTACTCCGTACATAACAACTATTGATGTTTTTTAAGGTCTCATCACGAGAGATAACATACTGGATCCATATGTTATTTTTAGAACTAAATTACTGAACATAATATCATCAAATGTCGATTTTTCCCAATAACATTGAAGCAAATTTTTCGTAGATTTAGATCCTTACATTGAATGTTTAGTTTAAACTATTTCCCATTATTATAGTCCCTTCGTTGCATAATTCTTATAATAATTTGATTTTTATATGTGACGATATAAACTTTGATTTATATTACGGAATGATAAACATCGATAAAACTCTAATAATAGTTTAAATTTTATACTTTAAATCTCGATTAATAACGTAATTTTATTATGTAACGAACCTCTTCAAAATATATATTAAATAATAATAAAATTAAAATATAGTACTTTAAAAATTATGAGACGAAAAGTCCCCACCAATGTCCCTAAATCATGCTCCATCCTCACATGTGGAGAATTTGACCAAAAACACACGGCCAACTGCTCCCTCATCGGATTCTTTATCCTTAAACAAGGTCCCTATTTTCATTTCACTCTCAACACTTGGAGACAAAATAAAAAAAAGATCCCTATCTTGTTTTTAATTGCCAAGTCATTTAAAGATATTATGGGTCTTGACTTTTCCCTTCTTATTTCTGAATCCACATTTCTTCTTTATGGGATTCCTCCTGAGATTACGATAATTTTCCATCTCTACTTGCAATCCTACACGTAATTGATAGGTAATTGGCACAAATATTGATTTTAATTTGATCGATT
Organism: Drosera capensis; assembly: GCA_001925005.1. Lineage (NCBI taxonomy): Eukaryota > Viridiplantae > Streptophyta > Magnoliopsida > Caryophyllales > Droseraceae > Drosera > Drosera capensis. The sequence goes on from LIEC01000027.1 coordinate 10,643, forward strand.
CGTAGAGCAACAATAACCTTTTGTAGTGAAGATAATCCTTCTCGCTTAGAAGCATTTTGAGTTTGCTGCACGAAATAATCATAAGCCAATTATCATGAATACGAAGGAATATGTCACGACTCATGTTAAATCTTCAATGAAAATAGCTGTTATTATATGTAGATGTAGAAGAAAAGTAATCACGAATCAAATTTTCATTGTCGTCTCTTCGATGACGATCAATGTATGCACGAGCCGGGACAGAACCTCGTGGACCATGTGTTGCTTCTGAACTTTCTGTTTCTGCAACATGATTGTTTACATCATAGATTGCGTGTAGAATCTAAAATCATCTCACGCCTTTTCTTTGGAAAAATTGAAACATGTTGATAAAAGCGAATATAAGAGTGGGTGCTTATCGGTGCTCTTAGCATATTTTCAATGCAAGTCTATTTATAAACTTTCAAGAAGACTTATTTACAAGTGAATTTCTTTTCAAATTATAAGAAAAATTTAATGGTTGATATTAAAATAATTTTAAAAATGACAAATATATAAAAATTATAAAAGTCCATTAAATTTTCCATTTCTCATGAAACCACGATCGGGTAAAATATCACTGTAGTTGGTTTAAATTAAAATGAAAATTTTTTTGTGAGAAAAAATTGAATAATTATTAAATATATAACTTATAGGAAACACGCTCACCCCCACGCGCCACCACCACGCGCCGCCGCCCTCTCCCCCCATTTCATGTTCTCACTCAGCTCATGCGTTAGCCTCCCCGCTCACCGCTGCCTCCCTCTCCGATTCTCCGTCCCACGCTCTCTACACTCCACGTGCCCACTCCCTCGCCGCGCCGCCATGTCGTCGTCGAACTCCTCCTCCTCCGCCCCTCGCCGCAACGTCTTCGAAGCCCTCATGTCCAACGCACGCGCCGCCAAGAAACCGAAATCCCAACCACCAAAACCCCCAATTTCAAAGACTTCCCCAAATCGATGGTGTCCGATCACGATAATGGCGCTGATTCGAAGCAATTGAAGCCGTGTAAGAAGGAGATTGATGTTTCTGTTTCATCCGATTCGGGATCAAAGAAGTCGCCGAGGATGCGGAAGTCGCCGGAACCCGAATCCGGAAACCCTAACATGGAATCCCCCAAATTAAGTATCAAGGAATTGATAGTGAAGAAAGACGGTGGTGGTGATGGTTCTTCGAAATCGGAATCGAAGAAGTCGCCGACTAAGAGGAAATCGCCGGAGCCAAACCCTATATCGGGTTCGCCGAAGAAGGGGAAGGAAGTGAAGAAGAAAGGGAAGGTAGAGGAAGTCAATGCGGACGAGAGAGTTGCCAATTTGAAGAAGATGGCGGGGGAGTTTGAGGCTAGGTCGGCGGCGTGGTGGGAGGATAAGGAGAAGGTTCCGTTCTTGTTTGTGGCGAAGGCGTTTGATCTTGTGGCCAATGAGTCGGGGAGGCTTGCGATTACGGATATTGGTTGTAATTTGTTGAGGACTGTGATGGAGGCTACGCCGAATGATTTGTTGCCGGTTGTGTATTTGCTGGCGAATAAAATTGCGCCCACTCATAAGGGGTTGGAGCTTGGAATTGGGGATGCTTCGATTATCAAAGGCGTTGGCAGAGGCATGTGGGAGGAAAGAGGAGCATATTAAGACTCAGTTTAAAGTGGACTCTGTGAACTTGTGTGTGGATGGATTGAGAATATGTATTTTACTGTCGTAGACTCTGTAGCATTATATTGCCTTGTGAAGTTCTTGATGAAGTGAGCAACTATGATGAATGTCGATTTTCCTCGTGACTAGGGATGTAACATATAAGTAAGTCTCTTGTTTTCTTAATGTAGCACCAGGGGGACCTGGGACTTGTCGTTACAGCTTGTTGTTCTTCTCAAACTACAATGCTTCGTCCGTCACTATTGACTGTTGCTGAGGCTTTTGATACTTTCTTGATGATTGCAAAGGTACATCCTTAATCGCATCTTCATTGTTCAATTTTAGTGGAACTATAATTATTTATGAAGATCAACTCTCCATCATGGTCAATTTGCGGCCTAAGTTTCTAGAAGTTTCTTGAAGCGGTTAATCGTAACAGTGTAGTATTCTCATCGCTAATGTTGCTACTTTGTTATACTTCTTATAGGCTTCTGGAAAGGACAGTCAAGAAAGGAAAAAGAGTTACATGAAGAAGCTCTTAGTCGCAGCTAAAGATTGTGAGCCCGTCTACTTGATTTGGCTACTCCAGGTATTGGATGTTCTCACAGTTTGAGTTTGTTAGGTAGTATTGATGATAAATAAACAGAATTAAGAATCAAGAACTGGTGGTTACATTTTTCCATTTCGTGACTGCTACTCCTTTTGCAATATTTTTGCTGAGATGTCTACTTGTTTGCTGGCAGACAAAATTGCGTATTGGTTTGGCTGAGCAAACTCTCTTGGTGGCTCTCGGACAAGCTTCTGTATATGCTGACAAACATTCACAGCCACCTTCAGATACTCTGTCACCACTGGAAGAGGTGAGTTCGTTATGCTGATGTTGATTGGTAGTAAATTCTAAACCAATCTGCTGCTATTGTCTGAGCGCGAAAAGTAAAATTTGCCTGCATTCTTCTTCATGTCTCAGTTTATGATATTTTTTATTCTAGGGTACATCAGGGGACTCTGCAAATGTATCTCTTTTTAAGTTTCGAATTTGCGTTCTTATGATATTTGCAATAATCTACATTTATCTGGATCTTGTCTGCAAAGTTGAACCTGTTTATGTTTCTCAGGCAGCGAAGATAGTAAAAGGAGTGTACTCTGTGCTTCCTGTCTATGATGATATAGCTCCTGCGATTCTCAGCAATGGAGTGTGGGAGCTTCCAAACAAGTGCACTTTCACGCCTGGTGTTCCAATTGGACCTATGCCAGCGAAGCCTAACAGAGGCGTATCTGAAATTGTGGAAAAATTTCACGATATGGTTTACACATGTGAATATAAGTATGATGGCGAGCGTGCTCAGGTAATTTTATGTGACTTCCTTCTTGTGCTATTCATTTTAAACCAACTGGCTTGGCTTTTCCACATTGGTGGCCTGGCTGAGGAATCTCTTCCTTTCAATGCATAATTTTGTTGTAAAATACAGATTCATTATACGGAGGATGGCTCATTTGAAATATACAGTTGAAATGCTGAACGAAATACTGGAAAGTTTCCTGATGTTGTGGTTGCAGTAAAAAGGTACTTTTTTTCGAAATTCTTAACATATCTAAAAGTAATTGCAACTGTAGAACATAAGCCACCTGTTCATTTGGCAGTTCTAACCTTCGATGTCAGATTGCAGATTGAAAAAGCCATCTGTAAGTTCATTTGTCCTGGATGGAGAACTTGTTGCTTATGACCGTGAAAAGCAGAAAATTCTTCCATTTCAGGTATTGGATTTCCTTCTCCTTACATATTTATTGCATGATAAATGTTTGTTTGCGATATTCTCTGCCTGCCTATTTTGGTCTTTCATTTTATTCTATCGGGTGGACAAAAATCATTTGGTTTCTGCTTATTCTTACAAGTGGAATATCATTCTGTCGGCAGTTTCTGAGCACCCATGCTCGGAAGAATGTGTCCTTGAGTGATATCAAGGTTGATGTTTGCATATACGCTTTTGACATCTTGTATCTTAATGGAAAACCTCTTCTGCATGAGCAACTAAGTGTTCGTAGAGAGGTAAATTTTCTTGGAGTGAGTTGTATAAATTCCATTTGGTTCTTGGTGTTGTGACAATTTTAATGGCAGAGCTCTTAATTCATTTGCTTGATCAATCTTCTCTTGTTATTTCTTTTTCCTTTTTTTTTTGGGGTTTATCACTACATCTCCGAGGCTATAGTGATATCTTCTTTTCAATGGAGGTAGCACATTAAATATTTCTAAAGAGTTGCTGTTATGTATAAGTTGAAGATAGATTATAGATGCTGGGAATGTAATTTTGTTGATAAGGGATTCTACTTTTCATCACTGACACTTTGTGGTAGGTGTGATCTAAATCTTGATTTGTTTCTGGGATCATAATGCAGCTTCTCTATGAATCCTTTGAGGAAGAACCTGTTAATGCAAGGTATATCGTTTCTCAATTGTCTTAAGTCTTGCTCTGAAGCATCAAAAGATTGGAACCACTTATAAATGAGTTTATAGACATGGTATCTCTCATGAGTCATGAGTGAAGGGTGGATAAAACAAGATTTTACGATATACACTTTATAATTCATATTCCAGATCTTCAAATTTTGTTTTGCATTTCTCCTTCCAAAACATGGCTCATGGTTGCATGGAACTTGATGATGTCCATACCCGTTTGCTTCCTTCCTCCCCCCCCCCCCCCCCCCCCCCCCCCTCTTTTTTCTGGACAAAAGAAACAATCAGCTGGAATGATAACCTGGGAACAAAATGGAGTCTGGGCGCTTCTGTGTGAAAATACTTTGCATCTTGACATATTGATTTCTTGTTTTCAGCTGCGAGGGATTGATCGTTAAAACTTTGGATAGAGAAGCTACATATGAGCCTTCCAAGCGGTCTCATACCTGGCTTAAATTGAAGAAGGATTACACGGAGAGGTAGACACCTCAATTCAGTTTCTTTTGTGTAAGCTTCTAGCTTAATCTCCCTTACTAATTTGCTGTTACATTCGGCATTGGTGATTCTGTTGATCTAGTGCTGATTGGTGCTTTTTATGGTCGGGGTAAACGGGCAGGTTAGTGAAATCAAATAGTTTCTGTTAGTTGCATTGAAGTTTGTATATGACATTGGGGCCAGAAATCTCACTGCTTTGAAACTCTCTTGATATTTTGAATCTTCTGGTAGGTGTTTATGGGGCTTTTCTGCTTGCATGTTACGATGGCAGCAACGAGGAGTTCCAAAGCATCTGCAAAATTGGTATATAGATATCGGATTTATTTACTTGTTGCTGTTGTTCCTCTACCCATAGCCTACCTAATATCTCGTTTTATCATTATTTTTGGTAGGCACTGGATTTTCCGAGGCAGTTCTTGAGGAGCGCTCCAAGTCTTCGTCCTAAAGTGATTCCAAGCCCAAAGGCGTACTCCCCCTTCCGATAATGGGCATATTTGTGAAAATGACTTGTTGAGTATGTTCTTCATATTGATGCTTTTGATTTTATTATGTTCGGACATACTACCGGTTTGAGCCGTCTGAGGTAATCAGTGTCATTCATGAATTATGCTTTCTTATAAGAAAAGGCTAGTTGTCTCATGCTTGAAGTAATACCATTCTCATGTGTGTTGAAGATTTGGGTGGTTGAAGCTGCAGATTTGACCATCAGTTCTGTTCATCGTGCTGCTGTTGGTATCGTTGATGCTAGTAAGGTGGTACAGATGACGTCTCTACCACTCTTGTTCAGTTGTGCAGTCTTAGTGCTCTGAATTCCACTTTTTCGCCCCTTTTAGCTGGTTTTCATTTTAGCAATTTACTTGATGCTAATTTGCAGGGTGTTTCACTTCGGTTTCCACGCCTTTTTCTTATCATGATGATAAGCTGCCAGAGCAAGCAACATCGTCCGAACAGGTAGGAAGTGACTAATATCTTTCCAACTTAATGCTGTTGCCGTTTTTTGTCCTTTCTTTTTCTCTTTTATTATTTTGATCAAGTTTTTTTTCTTTTCCTCTTTGACATGCTGTATGTGGTGTTATTTTCTGCAGATAGCTGATATGTTCTTCGCTCAGAAGAATAATCATCGTGGCAACCAAGATGACGAGGAAGATGACTGAGTGGGCATTTTACACCTGTTTGATGGGCTCGTTCCATGGAGGCGTGTGATCGTGCTTCTGAGTACGCCCCAGCTGTTCCCTTCCATCATCTGGTGGAAGACGGCATCGGATTAGAAAAACAAGCGCGTGGTTTTGAAGCAGATAGTTGGTGATGCTTGTGGCTGGCTGATGTTCTATGATACATGGGATTCCATGTTTTTCTTCTTGTCGAACAGGCGAGGGCCTGGAGGATTGTTTTCGGAAGTCATTGTATGTGGATATGAAGCAGCAGAATGCTTGTTGTGAATTCCGCTCATCGCTTGCCAGGAATCGGGTATTCATTTACTCGTCATGACAATAATCGTGGATCTCATAGGACTTAGGCAAACATACCGGTCATTCTCATCAGTAGAATTTGGTATCATCACAATCACCGTGTTGATTTTTCTGATGTATATTGCTGATTTTTGAGTCATTGTGAATCAGGGTTTTATAATGATAATTCGCCTATGTTTTCAACAGATTGTGCAAGGTTCAAACTGTTCCCATTGCTACTATGGTTGTTTGACCTGATTGTTCTATCTCTATTATTTGCAAGGTCACATTCTCGAGCACGCCCGATTCAGCCATAGAAGCTTCAACGTGGTGTTGAACTTGGATTGTCAAAAATCAATAGGTCTATGTATGAGGTTGGAGCCTGTGAAACGAAACTGTCACCTCTTTCAACATCCACTGCAACTCAATATTTATCTTCATAGAAGATGAAGTATGCAAAATCTTATATTATTAAAAAAACAAAAAACAAATAGACATACTGTTTTTGAATCTCCTTTCATTTGCCTTGTTGAATTTATGATAGTTTCTTTTTTAATTAATCTTTTCTTATTCTATCAGCATCCACGATGTGTTCTGTTTGTGGATATCATAAAATTGATTAGTTATCAATACGGTCTAAAAAATCAAACAAACAAATTATGATCAATAATTAAATTAATCGATGTCATTGTTTGACATTTTAATGAAATACAAACACTTCAAACAAATATTATTTTAATATTAGTAGCTGACGATTGTGATTGTTGTTTTGTTGCTATGCAGAATTAGTCAGAGTTGGCCTTTGAATACCTCAACGCTTCTCCATTTCACTTTCACGCGAAATCGAGCAAGTATTTCAGCCACTTATATGAATTGATGTCTGTCTTTGTATCGGCTTATATTTTTCCAATAATAATACGAGAGAGTTTCAATAATTGACAGATTTCACTTGTAGAAAAACAAAGTAAACGACCACTGACAGTGAAGGTTACTTATAAAACAGCTTAAAGACACGGCACCTCACCGAGACTTCCTTGATCAAACCAAAAACCCGACACCAAAAAAATGCTCAACCTTTCACCACCTTTGACCATCCTTCTCCTCATCCTTTTCCTCCTCCGATCATCACCAGTCGTCGTCGCCACCACCGCCTGCTCCACCCACTACTGCTACGCCGCCGCCGCCGCGGCCCAAAACATAACCACAACGCCCATCAACTTCCCTTTCTATGTCCCTTCTAACCAATCCTCACGTTGTGGTTATCCTGGTTTTTCCCTTACTTGTAACCAAACCAATCCCATTCTCACCCTCCCATCGTCATCGTCGTCGTCGCAATCCAATGGAATAGTACTTGCGGTCGAGGAGATTGACTACTCGAGCCAGTGGCTCAAGGTCACTGACCCAGAAAACTGTCTCGCCAGTCGTCTCCTTGACCTGAACCTGACTGGTTCTCCCTTCGCGGGGAACCAGACGGAGTACACGTACACGTTTTATAACTGTTCGGGCTTCAACAAGTCAACCGCGGGGGCGATCTTCGGTCAGTACGTTGACTTCTTCCCTCTTGGATGTGCTAGTGGTGATCACTATGGTGTAGGGGTCAGTAATGGTGATGAGGTTGTTTGGGGGAGTTTTGTAAGCTCGTTGCAGTGTAGGGTGTTGAAGACGGTGACGGGACCATTGTGGATTGCGTATGTGGCCAGCGGTGGCGGTGATATGGGGTCGGGGTTTGATCGGGAGTGTCTTCAGTTGTCATGGAGCACGCCGGACTGTGGCGGTTGTGATGGCTCCTGTGGGTTCAAGAGCAGCTCGGGCCTCGAGGTCACCTGCTTGACTTCGTCTAACAGCGGTGAGAGTTACATCAAATCTTGGTCATTGATTCTGTTAGAATAAGTAGTTAGTTTGTTGTATGAACTGTTTTTTTCAACAGGATTTTCTAAGAGTGCCAAATATGGCTTGATACTCGGAGTTGGAGTACCAGGCTCTGTCATCCTGGGATGCCTAGTCGTCTATGCCATTGGCAAGGTAAGACTTCGCAACCCCCGTTGGGGCAGCCGTAATGTGACCACTACCGATGTCTCTCTCTCAGTCCTCCCCCCGCCCGTTATCTTCTTTGGGATGGGGCTTGACGGAGCTACTATCGAGTCATACCCCAAGACCGTGCTTGGTGAGAGTCGACGGCTGCCTAAGCCAAGCGATGGCACGTGCGCCATCTGTTTGTCCGAGTACATACCCCAGGAGACCTTGAGAACTATACCTGAATGCAATCACTTTTTTCACGCCACGTGCATCGATGAATGGCTCAGGATGAAGGGAACTTGCCCTGTGTGCCGGAACTCACCAGAGAGGTCTGCTACTAGACCATAGCCAACCAGAGATTTATACAGCACATGTACAGTTTCATATGCATCATTAGTTGTCTATGATTGTGCAGTCCTCCAAGCACAGGGAACACTGAAAATTTTGTAATATATGCCACATTCTCATGTTTATGGCCGAACTGACAATGATCAACTTATGTACCTGCATAGATATCATCTAAAGCATGACGGTGAACACAAATGATGATACAAAAACTTTCCGAGACATCCCGAGCTCATAAATCAATATTGCTGTTTCAGATCACAAGACAGGTCGAAATAAGAGATGAAATGAACAAACCAAAAAGATTACATCCAAGCACATACAAGTGATAGGTCCTGGTATCCTCGACGAAACCCACAAGTCTCTGAAGTTACTGGTTCAAGGAAGCTTGCAGCTGCAAAACAAACAGAGAAACCAGTATAACTCTTGCTCCATGCAATAGAGGGACGGATACAGAAGATGCAAGTTTAAGATGCCAAAGCTGCCATATTTCGAAACAGATGCAGGTAGCAGACATGAAAATGAGCTTCATTACCATTCGCGGAACCAGGGGGAAAAAGTGACTCTTCAGATAGCAAACTCAGGATATTCTATTACAAGAAATCAAGAATCAATACAGTGCTAGAGGAGAGAGATACCTTAAGCAATAAGGGTGAGTAAAAACATTCTATTTGCACCGACGATGATCCTAGGATCACTTGGAAAACACAGTCAGTTTCATTTGAGCAGTAACTTCTGGGTGAAGCTGCAACTCAACGGTGTAGTCACCGATTTCTCTGATTTCAGGAACGGTGATAATGCTCTTGTCCACATCCCTGAGGAAACAAGAGATATAGCACAATATGTGAGCTAGGAAAGAACCCTAAGAAGACAGAAAATTTTCTCTGCGTTCACCACGGAGAAACCCATTACAAGAACATAAGCAAACTTCAATCACCCCGCAAACTTAAAGAGGAAGCTAAAGATAAAAACTTGTAAAAGACGAACCAATTTCACTTCAATTTTCAATAATCCAAATTCATCGAAAAAGCTGTGTCCAGTTTTTCATTTTAACTCACCGAGAAACTCCCCACACCTCGGAGGGGGCAACAGCCGCACGACTGAAGGAGTTCATTGCAAGAAGAACACATGTTTTTTTAAATTGTGCAACGGTTAAGACTCGATTAATCAAGCTTTGAAAATGATCCGAGCAATTTACCTCTGAAGTTGTTCCTTAATTAAGTCCACAATGTCTTGAGCCCTAACCCTGCAACAAGAGTACATATAAGAAACCACGAGAAAAAGAATTCAGAGTTTGGACATCAAATTTCTGAAAATGGACCAACTTACGTCCCGAAGATCTGTTTTCCTGTTCCGCTGGCACGTTTTATTTTGAAAGATCCAGCGTTTTCAAATATTCGAGCTAGCTGTTGTGCTTCTTCTTTCACCTACATGTGATGTAATGCATCAACACGGTATAAAGCATTTCATCCACAACCTGCTTTCCTTTCAGGTGGGACGACAGAAGAGAGGTATGCATGTGTAAACTGTGATTTAGAACTGTAAGACCACCTAATTTTATACAGCGAAACTTTGGGCCAAAAACCAATCCAACATGTTTCTAATCTAAAAAGGAAATGACAACTGTAAGCAGGGTTATGAATTTGGGGGAAAAAAAGGTTCAATTCTTGTCAATTCAATGAATGACATCTGAAAAGCAAGACATGTCAAAGGTCAAGAGAAATACAAAGGAAAGGAGTTGCTACCAAGAAGAACAAAGATTCTTCAATCGATAACAATTGATGCAGCTTATAAACTGTGACCTTACCCTCAACTTTTCAGCTTCAATTCTCTGCTGTTCCAACTCTATCTCTCTGCAGGAAGAGAAATATGAAGTTTGAAACGTGTTCTAAGCAGAGGAAACAAAATCATCAAACGGCATACAGGATCAGTGAACTAGGAGCTGAAAAGGTGCTGATAGAAAATATTGAACACTGCAAAGAACTCCAATTTGTCACAAAAAAAGAAAAGAAAAGAAAAGTTCATTATAACTTCGAATTCACAAGGCATCTACTTGTTTCTAGGGGTGAGCACTGGATTGGATTATCCATGATCCAACCCAACGCTATTGGATGGGATTGGATTGGATAAATTTTTGAGTTGGATTGTGCTGAATTGGATCTAAACAAAATCCAAATCCATTGGATTGGATATAGATAAATCCATGGATTGTTGACTAGTCAAAATATCATTAAAAAATACATAAAAAAAACTTTGATTTAGCCAAAATTAGATCACCATCGCCGTCTTGCTTCGATACTCTCCCTCAAAACTATGTTTTTCTTTCGAGTTCGACCAGGATGAGAATATAGATCTGAATTTAGATCTATTGAGCAGTAATTGATTAGTGATTTGGATCATGTTCTATAGATAAGATGAAGTATTGTTTGCAATTTATGATGAGAATTATTCGATATTGTACTGAACTTGTAACTAGTTGTAAGAAATGCAATTCGTTTCTTGAGTTGTTATAATAATTGTGCCATTTCAAAAAATAAATAAAAAAATTGTGAATCCATTGCTATGACCCGAAATGTCGAGGGTTACTATTTTAAACTTTGTTACATATAGATTTTTTTAACATATAAGATATAGATGGATGTACCATGACATAGATGATGTTCGTGATGGTAAATTGTTTGCAACATTGTGATATGTGATGTGTTCTATATTATCATTATGGTATTGTTATTAATATTTTATTCTTATATTCTTAAATAGATATATAATTAAATTGATATTCTAATTTCGAGAATTAATGCAAAAAATAAAATAAAAAGATTAATATGTAACTTTAACTTTTCATTCATTAACAATATAACACAATTACAAAAAATAAAATAAAAAATCCATCCAATTTCATCCGGATTTCTTTGGATGGATTTTATTGGATCACTAAAATTCATGGATTGATATAGATTGGATTATATGCATCCATGATCACCCCTACTTGTTCTTGTATTCTCTGCTTAAAAAAGTTTCCTAGTAATGGGAAACTGATAGGAGTATTGTTCATACCCATCAAACCAATCCGGGGTAATATCTCATTATAACAAATCCGAACCTAGCGAGAAGTATTGATAAGATCTTACCACTTACCAGCCATCCAAGGGGAAGTTATGTCTACCCCGATACAGATTCCAGAAGTTTATTTGAGGGAAAATTGTTCATATAAGGTCTAAAGCAAACAAGCCATAGGAGAATCTCAGGTGAGTGACACGATGAAAGTTTTGAAGAGAATCAGTCATCCAAAACAGCATGCCTCCAGTGTTTAGGGCAGGCCTTCTTTGACAGTCTCCTAAGATCTAAGAGCTGTGCACCAGATGACCCAAATCACATCACAGTCAACGCCTCTCTACACAGCTTAGACTACAATTGTGCTGCTTACCGGGGACTCTTAGCACAAAAGGAAAATGATAGATTGTGGAACCAAGAACACAAAACAAACCAACCCTACAAACCCATCACGAAAACCACCCAAACATCACAAACCAACACCACCAAAATACATTACTTGAGCGCCTGCGCGGTAACAATATTGGCTTTCCCAAAAGGCAGCAAGAAGTTCCTGTAATACCCTGCCCTCACTTTCACAAGCTCCCCTTTCTTCCCCAAATCCACCACATCCTCCTTCAATATCACCTGCACAAGAACTCAATCCCATCACATTCTCACAAAAATCAAACAAAAGGGTTTTTGTTTTTGCCCATTTGGGGTTTTGGGCATGTAGCAATCCCTTCATTCTTCACAACAGGGGGTAAAACTCAAAGGGGATTAAACTGTTTACATCTCGCTCTCCTTAGAGCCTGTCCTGTTAATGACGGGATTAACTGGGTTGTTATTATCTGGGATTCGTGGATATGTGAGAAAGTTACCTTGCGGATCTTCTTGACCTTTTTCTGAGCCAGAACTTGGATCGTTGAGGTCTTCAAGTGAATGGGTCTTGTGGGTTCAATGATGGGTGGTTTGTGATGGTGTTTAATGGGGTGTGAGTATGAAGTTGAGCGCCATGATAGAGTGAGTGATGTCGTCGCCATTTCCCACTGCTCTGTGCTGCGTTGTGTTCTTACCTTATCGTGTTCTTGAGCGATGGATGATCCGTTGGGGTTAGGGTATGGATAGGGGCTTTTTTGGGCATCTTTGTAACAACTAATTGTACCTCTGGCCTTCCTAATTTTTTTGAAAGAATTTTTATCAATTAATTTTTCATTTCGTTTCATCAATTGAAGATTTATTGAAAATCATATGATAAAAATTCTTTAAAAAAAACTTATAAGACAATATTAATGAAACGATAAGATGTATCTATATGGGGATCATCTCACCTCATTTCATATATTAAACGATTAAGTCTACCAACGTAGAGAGGAATCATGGATCAAAATTCGTTGAGTATCGAATTATATGATCCTCCAAATTTATGGATTTAAAATATATTTATGTTGAATCTAATGATAATGATGTATTAATTGTTGAAATCATATTTGAAATTAAAGATTACGGTCTAATTCTTTATTTATGGATACGATACAAAGGTCTATTGAAGTCATGAACCAATGTTACTCCTCATGGTCACGAGTCATGACATCTCTTTCAGACATGAGTTACGCTTCAAGCAACTCCAAGAAACTTCCAAATCAAACTCATCAGCCCACGGTGGACAGATCCCTGGTTTTGGCTCAGCCCCTCGAGTCTCCACACTATTGCACTTGCTTGCACGGATCTCCTTCTCAGCAATTCACATACCCAACAATTTCTACAAATAGAAACAAACCCCATTTCAATTCTGTGAAAAAAAAATCCAATCTTGAACTCCTCACATCTAGCTAAGCTAACCTCCAATGGCAACAATCACACTTCTCTCAATGCCCAATCCCATTTCCCTCGCCAAACCCATCTCCAAAACCCCTTTCTCCATCCCCAAATCCCCATTTTACCCCTTCCCCTCAAAGAAACCCTCATCATCTCATCTCCGTGTAACAGCACCAGCGAATCAAGACCTAAATTTGACATCATCAGGCAACGAAGAAGAACCCGCTGCTTTGAGGGATAATGAAAGCGGTGGTGCAGACGATGATTCGAGGTTTACTTGGAGGGATCATTGGTATCCTGTGTCATTGGTGGAGGATCTTGACCCTAGTCTTCCAACCCCTTTTCAGCTTGTTGGGAGGGATATCGTGTTGTGGTACGATAAGGGGTCGAGTGAGTGGGTCGCGTTCGATGATAAGTGCCCGCATCGGCTCGCACCACTCTCGGTATTGGATTGGGTTTTGATAGTGTTTGGTGTCAATGTGGGGGTTTTGTTGATGGGTTGGGGTTGGGATTTGGTGATGTTGTTGATTGATTGGGTTAGTAGAAGATGCCCTTTGATCAATGAGCACTTGGGTTCTTGTTTGTTTGATGAGATTGGTTTGATTCAATGGTGTTTGCTATGGTGATGGTGTTTTGTTATTTTTTTATTAGGGTTTCTTTCGATGGGTTGTGTTTGCAATTTGAGTGGAATATAATGACCAATTGGGTTCGCAGTTGATGCCCTTTTGATCAATGAGCGGTTATGTTCTAGTTTATTTGATTAGATAGAGTGATTCATTGGTGTTATGTGTCTCTGTTTGTGTTGGTGATGTTATGAGATTTATGCTTGATCTATCTGTAGGAAGGGAGGATTGATGAGAATGGGGATTTGCAATGCTCCTACCACGGGTGGTCATTTAATGCGTGTGGATCCTGCACTCGGATTCCACAGGCTGCAAGTGAAGGACCAGAGGCGCGAGCCGTGAAGTCAAAGAGGGCGTGTGCCATTACGCTTCCTACTATGGTGTCTCAGGGTTTGCTGTTTGTTTGGCCTGATGAGAATGGTTGGGAAAGAGCTAAAGCTTCTAAACCTCCCATGTAATTAGCTACATTCTTCCTAGATGCTGATAAAACTGAATGAATTTTTCGCTGATTGGATGATATGATGATGGTTAATGATTTGTGTTTTTACGGCTTGCTGCTGAAGCTGTTGAACTGAACCTGTACTCTGTTAATGTTCAACAGGTTGCCAGACGACTTTGAAAAGCCAGAGTTTGCGACGGTGTCAATACAGCGTGATTTGTATTATGGATATGATACTCTCATGGAAAACGTCTCCGATCCCTCGCACATTGAATTCGCACACCACAAGGTAACTTTTTCAGCATTCTGGATGCATTGTAACCATCTGTATTTTGAGTCCTGAATCAAAATATAGTTACATAGTTGGGGCATACATCAAGATTGAAGATCGTAGCCAGCTTCGGGATTGATATTTATAACGTAATTTATAGTCTTGATTTATACACGCCATGTTAAGATTGTCAAATTCGAGATTCTATTGGGGTGCTTTAGGATTGGAATGTCATTTTTTGAGTCGTATAGGATAACCTAAAAGAACCACTTAGTAGAAACGAGTCAGAGAATCGGGAAACAGAATCTCATCTCCTGAATCCTGTGCTCTTCCGCATTTAAAATTCTGTGTATCGAACCAAGAAGCAGTAAAATTGTGGACATTATATAACCTATAAGATTAAAAGCCACAATGCTTAAATGCAGAAGCTGGAAGAAATGGTCTGCTATGTATTGTGTGCTTTACCCTGGTTCGTACTAATTGTTATTCAACATCTTAAATTTCTAACGGGAAGGGTTCTACGAGCATAAATTGTAGTGATCAGTGAAAATTTGTGACCGTATACTCATACAGGTTTGACTGAGGCAGGGTAGTTGCTGAACACCGCTTTTTTTTTTTTTTTTTGGGTAATATCAACTTGTTTCTGTTATTTCTTGACAAAAGACATTTTCCTGTTCAGGTTACAGGTAGGAGAGACAGAGCGAGGCCTCTTCCATTCAAAGTTGAGTCCAGTGGTCACTGGGGATTTGGCGGTTCAAATGAGGGTAACCCGCGAATTACCGCCAAATTTGTCGCTCCTTGCTATGCGATGAACAAGTAAGTTTGTTGTACCATTTTAAGTTCTTGAAGGTAGTTGCAGGAGTTGTATGACTTCTCTAATTGTAAGCCGATATGTGCTGAACTAGAATATCAGTAATTAGAAATAGCAATGTCCAACTAAGCAGATAGGCACTGATTGTCAAAATGACCTCTCTTTTCATACTGATTGAAGTATTTTGTTTTTCATTCAGGATTGAGATAGACACCAAACTTCCTATAGTCGGTGATCAGAAGTGGGTCATATGGATCTGTTCTTTCAATATACCAATGGCTCCGGGGAAGACACGCTCAATTGTTTGCAGCGCGCGAAACTTTTTCCAGTTTTCTGTTCCAGGTTCAGCTTGGTGGCAGGTAAGTTGGGTGTTACTTTCTCATATGAATGCTGACCTTTTACAGTTCCGATCTGTAGCATCTTTATACTTCCTTGGGAAAACATACTGAGTTGTGCACTTCTCTGATTCTTCAGCTGGTTCCCAGATGGTTCGAGCACTGGACGTCGAATAAAGTCTATGATGGGGATATGATCGTGCTTCAGGGCCAAGAAAAGTCCTTTCTTTCCAAGACAACTGGGGCCTCTGGTGATATCAACGAGTCATACACGAAAATTACGTTTACCCCTACACAGGCTGATCGCTTAGTTCTGGCATTTCGAAACTGGCTTAGACGGCATGGGAACGGGCAACCTGAGTGGTTTGGTGTCACCACTCAGCAACCTTTACCTTCAACGGTCTTGTCCAAGCGGGAGGTAAAAAAACCTTCATGATGATATTGATTGCTGTTTCTTCGCTAATTGTTGCCTGACGTACTACCGGACCTCAACTTTCTTAACTTCTTGCGCTTCCTTCTGCAGATGCTGGATAGATTCGAGCAGCACACGAACAAGTGCTCCTCCTGTAAACGAGGCTACGAGCTCTTCGAAACATGGCAAAAGCTTCTCATTGGAGCAACAGTCGTCTTTGCAGCGACGACTGGCATCCCTGGGGAGATACAGTGGCGGGTTACCTTGGCTGTGCTTGCAATTGTAAGTGCTGGATTAGCTTACACACTGCATGAGTTGCAGAAAAATTTTGTGTTTGTCGACTATGTTCATGCCAAAATCGATTGATATTGATGCTTCGGTCGGGTAAGCATGGAACTCGGTTGTACGTATTATATATATAGGCAAATGTAGCGGAAAGCTGTACAAATGCACCTTGTACATAAGTATACCAGTAATATATACCAAGCTGCGTTAATTTCGTATCATGTTACGTTTTTCACAAATCTTTCATTCCCAAGTCCCGCTCTCCGTGACAAAGATTTCTGGACACTGGCGTCTAGTTACTCAGACATTTCAAATTAAGATTTGATTATAGCTTATTCATACTAAAGCTAGAAAACCATAATGATCTCTGTTACACAACTATAAGTACTGTAAGCTATTTCCATGTACATCATTTACTCATTGATGATCTACTTGGGTCTGAAGACCTAATCCTCGGCAACATCCCGATCTACTTGCTCGTCGGGTTAATCATCGGCGTGTGCCCAACGAACAACGCCACATGACCCATGAGCTTATCCTTCCTAGAGAAAGGAGTCCCACAGGAACACTGCCATCTTAGATCACCACAGTGCTTCTCATGAGTCCTAAGATCAGAAAGCACAGAGAACTGCTTCCTGTTACACCTCTTGCACATATACATCTTGGGACAATGGCTCCTCTTATAGTGATTCTTGACACATATCATCGACTTTAGTGGCTGAAACCTCGCGTGTTTTCTGTTCCACCTACACCCTTCCTGCGGGCACGAGTACTTTCTTACAGCAGAAACCTCTGTCGAGGCCTCGCTGGTATGATCAATACCATTGACATTACTCTTCTTCAGCGGGTTGATGAGGGCTGCTCTTGACTTGTACTCGTCTCCGTGCGCCCTCATGTGCATCCTCAAGTTCGCGTCCCTCTTGAACCCTTTTCCACATATTTGACAATAGTGTGTGTACTTCGCTAGGATGTCTTCGGCGTCTAGCTCTATGATTTGATCGAATTCTTGACCTCGTCGTTGCTTTTCACCTTGACTCTTTGGCTCCCTCATGTTTCTATGATCATTGTACCCTTGAGAACCGCCCCGATTATTATTGCTGAAGTTGCTAGTGCAATTGCTAGCCTGATTGCCAGTGTCGTTACTGGTTGTCAGGTTATCCCACATCGACTGAGGGGGAAGCGAGGCAGACATACACCTCGACCAGGTTCCATCAGTCGCGCTGTTTTGATTATGGTTAACGTCGTCACCAAACCAAAAGAAGCTATCACCAGGAAAAAGCTCATGTCTCTCTGTAGGATCAGATGTCAATCCCGACGTCAAATTGAGCTTGTTGTCGACATTGACATGATCAACAGAACGGTTCGAGGAGGTGGCGAGGGCTATGTGTTGTGAGTTGAACATCATCGACGAGGCAGTGACGATGATATCTTGAATGAGAGCTGCCATGTTGGTGGCTGCCGTGGCCAGGGCAGAGTCCCCTGGAGGGTGCTGACTCTGGTTTGGAGCCAAGAACATGGAAACCAAGGACTGGACTTGGTGAACCTTGTCCTTAAGAATAGGAATGCTGCAAAGGAGAGAGCTCAAGTGAGCTTCCGAGGCAGCGTGCATGGCCCCACCGCCGCCGCCGCCGCCACCAGGGCCGATGTACATGTGATCATCCGAGGCTTGTGATGCACTAGGGAAGCAAGAAGTGGCCCCTGAACTAATCATCATCTTGATCTCAAAGTCTATGAATGAACCGATTATCCCTCAGACACTTTAAATGATAGTTTCAACCCTTTTTGAGATTTTTATGTTAAGAATAATACTCCCAATTTCTCTTTGATACTATGGTGAATATATAGTTGAGAAAAGGTGATTGGTTGTGACTTGATAGCTATGAGAAGAGTTGAAAGAGAACATGTAGGGGTTTTGATCTTGATGTATGCTTATAGGGAAGATGAAGAGGATGGAGTGGATGAAAGTGGGGAAGTCAACTTTGAGGATTGAACTCATTCCCAATAGTGACCTACCTTGGATGTTAACTTAAATGATGCCATGTCATTGGGATTGAGGTATGCCAATTGCATCATTGTTCTCTAATTTTAATAGTTCAAGTTATGGCCTTGCATGATCATCATACCACTCCCGTGGTCACTATTGCGATTAGCGATCAGGCTTTTAACGACCATTCATTTCGATCATTCATTTAAATCGTAGTTCTTATTTCGATCGTAAATAATCTTTAATGACCCATCAGAATAGGTGGTAGAATCGATTAGCGAAGAAGGATTCTAAGCTATGATAATGAATGATATAACGAAATATCGAATTTGTCGTATAGTGTCCAATAATCTACCACTTGATAAGCAATTATTGTTACAAGGGGGATGCATTGCTAGCAAATGTCGTAGCCAGCTAGATGTAAAGTCCATTTCTAGTTGACTAATTAACTTGTATATCGTCATATGTTTAAATTGTTTAGGTTTCCTTATACTACAATTATATCCAAGTTTAACTCGTTATCATCAGTTTGCATGCATGTCTCTTTCAAACTAGGGAAAGATCAGAAGCAAGCACACGAAAGTAGAAAAACAGAGGCAATCGTATTGCGTCATTTCTCACGCACGTAGTTGAATGTTTCGATTAGATTATAATTCATTCATGCATGGCATATACTATACTTACCGTCCGCCATGTCATATACTCCTTCCATCTCGAAAATGATGCAACACGTGTAACGACGATCAAATGTAATTTTTTTAAAATTTATCGTGAAACATCAATGGTTATGTAAGTTACGTATTTTAACATAATACATGTTACGAGACATCAAACATAATTTGACATAAAAACGAGATTTGTATTCATTTATATATAATAATATAATATATATATATATATATATATGTTGTGCTTTATAGGACGAAGGGAATACTATACTATAAATATATACTTGATGATAAGAATCAGAAGAAAAACGAAGTTATTCTAACTTTTTTTGGGTAAAAAAACTACTCCTTCCATCTCGATATATTTATAATGGTTTGATCGTGTATACTTGTCATTGCATATTTCGACCCGATATATTTATAATGATTTGATCGTGGTCATTGCATATTTCGACCCGTTATTAAAGCTGGAAAAGAAATATTGTGATTGAAAATATTTCCTCAAGTACTTCCATTGAAGCAGGTTAAGTATGTGACCTATTGTGATCGTCTGACTGCCATAGACTACCAGAATTCTACATATTACTATCGTACAAGGTATATCGATGTAAGATATCATTAAGTGAGAAAACAATAGATGATGAGCTACTGATGCTGATTAATATTCACATCGATAAAAATGCTTCTGCTTTGTCACTCGAGGAAAGTTGCGTTGCGCAAAAAAACTTGCATTGCAGACATGACTTCCAAGCGATAGTCGACGAAGGGAGAGATTTGTTGAATCTGACCGATGTCTTTTGGTGGGCTTAAAATGAAGTACAAGAAGACCCACCTTGTTGTGAACTACTATGTGCTTTCAGGCAGGAAAGTGTTGAGCACATTTCACGAGAGAAAAGGAGAGAACACAAAATCAAACTTGAGAGTCTATGACTCTGAGCTTCGGGCAATCATTTGGATGGTTGTTTTTGTTTTTTTTCCGATTAAGATGATTTGCTGATATGTAGTAATGCTTGAAGTTGTCTATAAGCTCTCCAAATCGGAGCTTGATCCGATGCCTGAATGATCGGTTTCTGACTGATGAGTTCATTTACTAGGATTAGTGATTATGATTGATGTATTGCTGTTTTCGTCTTAGATTTTTAACTCGGCGGCTGCTTCATTGTTTTCTATCAGCTTCAAAGTCCACGACTTACTCGGGTAACTTCTAAAGCAGTCAAGCAAACATTAGGTATGTCAACCTTGATGAGAGGTACTGTCAAGACATTCAGAAAATCGTGATCTCTAGTCATAAACTTCTTCTGCATGCAAGTGACTAAAAGTGAATCTAGTTTTATCATTGTGATTCTATCGTTGCACTACAAAAAAAATTGCTGAGTGACAAACAAATGCTCACAATAAGAAGTAATCGACCGAAAAAAGGTTCGGTCGCAAATTAGCTACCGAAACGATCGTCAAAGCTTATCCTTGGACTCGATATGTTTGTGACTATTTCAGTCGTTAATTTGCGATGGTTGTGGTCGCAAATGACTGTACATGAAAAGAACTAGACTAATTTTACAAATTTTCATGTTATATACATACATTTACATATCAATGCCGAAAACTCATCCCATTACGGAACCAATATGAAAAACACCAAAGTTTTCTACAATACATCCATAAAAGTACTCTAAGTACTTCAATCACAACAAATGTCATCCATTGCAATGTACATCCAAATCACACCATGCAAAACCATAGTTTCATGACAACTAACTGCAATTAAAATTCTACAATCTCCTGGAGGAGTTTGAGGCGATGATAGATCCGAAAGATCATTCCGTCGAGTCACCCCATTCTCAGGAGCAGTCAGAGACCTCACTCTCAAGAGCAGACCTCTTAATCATAACAGGGACCTTTACGTTGCAGCGACCGTCAATGCTTAAGTTAGCTAGCTCGTATATATATATACAAGCACCGTGCAAGGATTCCCGATATGGTTCGACTCCCCAGTGTAATTGATGAAGCTGCGGTTGATCGGAAACATTACATTGAAGCACATATTTTGAAGTTATATGGTCACAGTTATAAACTAAAACAACTAATTTAATGTGTTTTTTTTTTTCTATTTCTGTTTCTGTTTTTGTGTTTTTGTTTTGTTTTTTTTTCCCCCGATTTTGTTGCTTTTAGTTTTTTGAATGTTGCATGGTCTTGTCCTTCCATTTATTTGGAAGTGTGTGTCACAAGAGAATCATCGATGTATATGCTTTAGCTCCAAAAAAAAAAAACAAAAAAAAAAACAACTCATATATAGTTTGAATCCCTTAGTACTTTTAATACTAAAAGCACCAACAGTATTTTACGGTTTGAACATAATCGTTGTTACAAGTATTTTATCATTAATAATAATTTAGGGGAAGAAAATTTATTAACAAAATATCAAAATATTTAAAATAGTTTTGGTTGGTATTCCATGAAAAAATGTATATCATGAAATGCATGTCACATTTATGAGTTTAGAAAATATATTGACTTTTTTTCCATTATTTCTCTCTTTTCAAGTTCTCATTTTCTGAATTAAGTATTTATAAATGAATGAAGAATCAACTCTTACCTAAAACCTTATTCAATGTAATAAAGTCTACTTGTTATATTAATGATTATGTGACGGAGAGAGAGAGTATGATTTATAAATATAAATTGAGGTCTAGTTGAGATAATGAAATCTTGTCTTCCTTCATCGGCAAAGTCCCTCAAATTTGCATCTTTTGGTGATCCTAAAAAGCCCAAAACCATCATACAAGGAAAACTTATCCCCTTAGGGCAGGATTGGTGATATTCCTTTCCTCAACTTCATTTTGGTTCCAATACAAAGCGGGTTTATCCTTAGCTTCCTCAATGATCCCTGTCTGTCGTTATATAACAAGGCCGGTTTGAATTATCTCGATCCATTATCCTCGTACCTCATCGTTTTCACCAAATTTCAGAACCTGACGGAAATCCTAGGAAGAAATGGGCCTCCTCGCCAAGGTTGCAAGACATTTCGACACACTGATCGGCTAATAATTCTCTTCTCCTCTTAACATCGTGTTCAGCATAAAATGGTTCCCTATTCATAAAAAAACCAATGTATATGGCACTATATGATATTGCCTTTTCACGTAGGAGGACACTGGCTTGACCTTTTTCTTTTTCTTTTTCTTTTTTCATTGCATCTATTGACATTGTTTCCATATGCATCATGTCGGAACCTGCGATTCTAATCAAACTACTTCACTTCTGAAAACACAGGCCGGCCGTGACGCTTCTGTATCGACTGCAAGTCTTCACGTATTATGCATTTCAAACCAAGCAAACAGAGTATGATCTCGAGTTACATCTAATTGTTCCCTGCAACAATGACAGTTATGCTTCGATGCGAGCCATCGAGAGCCCTTCAACATTGGATGATCAACAGTGGCTAACATACTGGGTATTGTATTCCTTCATCACTCTTTTCAAGCTTTCCTTCTGGTCTATCCTGCAAATGGTACATCCTCCATCTAATGCCCTCTACGATTTAGCTTCATAATCGAAGCCCGCCTCTATTCTCATCTATCAGGATCCGCGGTGTAACACACAACCTAACTCGTCATACTTCAGATGCACGTGTAGTCAAAAACCCGGGATACATAGACTGGGTGGCAATGTACTAAAGTTCGTAACATATGCAGGCTACCGTTCTGGCCGTACTTGAAGCTGTTGGTCTGTACATGGTTAGTACTACCTATATTCAATGGAGCAGCTGTACATCTACGTGAAGATCGGATGCGGAAGTACGTGAAGATCGGAGTGGCCATTGACACAAAGCACTTCGAGGGAAAAAAAAAAGGTTCTCCAGACGATGCCGCTCGATGCTAGAAAATCTGTCGAAGAATACATTGGAAAGTATGGACCTGAGGCATTCGAACGGGTTATCCAGGCAGTAAGTTGCACTCCCTATCGTAACCTAAACTGTGACTTGCAAGTCAACAAGATCTCTGAATAGCTAGAAGCATTGGATAGACCACTGCGTCTGATTCTTGGAATGGCGCAGTAAATGGTGCAACAGCAGTCTGTTTTTGTTATCCACGAAAAACTTTCGAAGTACTCCGTTCTCCAAATAACCATGAATAATTAACCATTAGGACTTGCTCTCTAATGCACTTCTTCGCCTCCTTTGTTTTGATCAGCCCCTTTTGTTGCTAATTCCGCAGGCTGAGAGGGAAGCAAGGAATAAAGATCTGTAACGGAACCAAGATATACAACCTATGATCAGGGCAAGGACTTGAGGAGCGTGGCAAACTCCGCCCTAGTGAAAATAGAAGACACTTTCACCGTCCATAAATAATATTTGTACATAAAAGCCGACCGATATCTATAAACACTGTAAATTAAATTAATTACAAGCGAGATCCTGTTACAAGACTTGAAAAATTTAAGCCACACTAGCCAGGTAGTGATTCACAGGTTATCAGGTTGTGGGGTGAAATCCTGCAGTTTGGACTATGGGCTCTACTCGCAACCACCATAATACAAATATTCGTGCTGCAATACTATCGAAAAGCATGCTCTCTTTACAGCAACATAAAAATAACTTGATCATGGTGATTCAGATTATATATACAGGAAAATAAATATTAATAATGAAGTGAACAGCGGGAAAGTTGGTCTGAAGATAAGCTAAAACGAAATTTACTGACATGCTGCGCAATTTTCGTCTGATGAAAGAAGCCGATGAGTGACTACTTGCGCTGGAGGTTCTTCGTTTCCAGATCGACTCCAGGGACTGGAAGCGTGTCAAAGGCCCCCTCTGTGGCATCAAAAGAAAGGGTATCAATAACAAGTATATGCAGCAAAATGATGTCACAAATCGAGCATCATAAATACAACAAATTCGCACATCGAGGATCATAGGCATAAATGTTCATTAAGTACAACAACATTTTATCACAATACTCCTGAATGGTCCATAATCCCAGTAGACTTCATTGAATCGTTACTTCATCCTAGGTAAGCCCAACCAAGGGTCTGCCAGGCAACCAGCTCAAGAGAACCTTCGACCATGTGAAGGAGAAAGCTATAGACCATAAAACCACAACTGAACGCCCCCTACATCTAAGCTTCTAAGAGAACTGTGCCACAAGGCCTTCGGCTTAATTTACCCAAATGACAAATATGAAAAGTTCCATCATTTGTTTCTGCTATTAATTCTCGAGATGGTAAAAGAAGAAAATAAACATAGCATATAGTCCAACAGCAGAATCTATATATAAAAGTTTTTCCCAATTCCAATGTATATGACATGCATCACATAGCTAACACTTGTGGTGTCTTTGCACAGCCATGCAACAAATGAATCAATGATTGTAATTAAATTAATACTGCTCTGCATATAAAATTAATCATGATCAATCACTATATAGACTATTTTTCTTGTTGTAGTTCAGGATGCAGCGAGCAATGGAACCCTTTCTAGACGTCCTGACTAATGAAATAAAAATGAAAGAGAACACAAGGTTATTCCTTATCAGTTTCATCTTCAGGGTGCAGTAGCATAGAAGGAAAGAGTTTGAATTAGTTCTTGGTTGCAGAAACTTGGGCCAGAACAGATAATGAGATACAGAACGATATATACCCTTCCATTTCCTCTTCTGCCCAAGATAACCGTCGATTTCCTCCAATCTATTGATTATGTACCGAAATGATGGTCTTGCAGATGGCTTCCCACTCCAGCAATGCTCAATCAATCTGAAGAAACATCTCAGGTATTCAGGTTCACCCATCATTAAGGCTCATTTCAAATAAATTCAAACGATAATAAATTAATAATCATGTACCCAACACATGCAAGAAAAAAAATAAAAATGAAACAAAGCTTTTCAGATCTACAGAGATTAATTTTACATAGCCCCACATTACAAAGGAGTGGTATCTGTTAGCACTTTCCTAGGAAATTTGAAAGACATTCAAATTGACTGATAGAGAGACTCACTCCTTCAATCCATGAGCATAATTCTTTGATGGAGCATTAAAAGGTGACCGCTCATTTCTACAGTATGCTTTAGGAACACTCTCCACTGGAATTGATGAAAATGGCGGACAGCCTTCAATCATCTAAAAACAGCAGTCAAGAATCAGTTAAGGTCCAAAACTTCACAAGAAAGCGAACTAATAGTCACCAGATTTGATGGGTGAAGCACAGGCAAACTTCAAACAGAAATAACAGTTGAAGCAAAAAATATAATGTTGGCCTGTCGCACAACAACTCACTTTTTTCTACCACACAAAACGGGTCTCCAAAACTTCAAAAATATCAACAATAACTTCAAACATATAATGTTGGGTGGAGCAGTCAAGCTCATTCAGGAAAAAGGGTCTCCAAGTACCCCAGTCCAGAAGCAGTAGAGCATTAACATCAAGGAAGAATATCAACCAGATCCATGGAAAAATAAAGCTCATTTTGTATGGAGTGCATTCTTAGGTTACCATGTGAATATGTGATACAAATAAATAAATAAATTACAAAGAACACATGCAAATCCCAGATCATAGAACTATGTTGTCAGTCTGTTCCCGTTGTCAGTCTGTTCCCTTGGTCATTTAAAGTCTACACCAGAAATCATCAATGACCAGTCGCATTCTATTTATCAAGCGGAAGGTAGCTACCACTAACTGCTCGCTCATACCTGAAGTAAAGACAATGCATGCATCTTACAAGGAAGTATGAAGAGAAAGAAACTCGTACTTCTTGAAGGATCAACGCAAATGAGAAGACATCAACTTTTATGTCATATTCTTCATTCTTAAAAACTTAGGGAGCCACGTATCACCGTGCCATACATACCATAATCCACCAAAATAAAGCATGCACTTGCCACAGTTACAAAAAAAATTGCAAAAATTTATTCACGAGAAAGCCATTCTGACAAGATACTGGAAATAGATGGGAAAAATAAGAAGGCCAACTCTTTATAAAGAAGTTTCATAAACTAGGCATCCTGACGCTCTAAATTTGTCAGATAATCAAAGACCATAATGCAGATAATGATGTATGGCACATGCCGCCCAAATCACATGCAAAAATTCAAGTTTGAACAAGCCTATTCGTCTCTTACAAACAGTTAAAGACAACTAGCTTACAAGGTATAACCGCCATTAGGTATTGCCAAAACTACCATCAACACAATAACAGAGTAAAGTACATGTTATTTAACTTCACGAGAAAGAGTAGTCATGAATGAGCAAATACAATTGGAATGGAGTAGTATACTCACAAGCAGTTTCCTCAAGTGTCACAGGTCTATCTTCTTTATCTGTCTTTGTATATTTCAGTATCTTGCTCAGGCCGAAGTTTGCAACTTTAAGATGTCCAGTATCATCCCGAAGAATATTTCTGTCATTTAGTCCAGACACTTAGTAGAATCACCCCGAGAACCAGTGAAACAAAAGAATTACTAGATGGTAAATGAAGAAGTTTATGAAAAGAAGATTGCCAATAAAAAGCCATATTTTGAAAACACGTACGAAGGCTCAAGATCTCTATGGATGATTGCTTTAGGTTTGTGCTCATGCAAGCAATTCATACCCCTGCAAAATATAGTCCAGTCAGATTCGTCTGAGGAAAAAAATCCTCATAAATGATGAGACTGTCAAAATCTCAATGAGACTGAGGTTGACGATCATTATAATGCAAGTACGATGTTTCCCACAGACAATAGTCAAACATACTCTTCTGAAATGAAAAGGACTACATGATTAATGATGGTAATGAGATTCTATTTAGAAGAAATAATTGACGTATATGCCAGGCATCAAGGGAACAAGAGCATGTGCTTGCAGCCCGTCCCAGATCCAAACGAAAGGCAAGAATTTGGCTAATTGTAATGCATGATCAAATAATAGACAAGGTAAAAGACCACTGGCTAGATGCAAATCATGTCACATACAACAGGAACACGCAAGAATTTTGTAGTTAAAGGAGAAAAAAAAGTCTTTCCAAAGCCTTAGCAAATTCCAAACTCATCCACCAACCTTGCAATATCCACTGCCAACTGCACTGCAATCGATGGCTTCAATGCTCCTTTCCTTGTCAATAACTCACAAAGGCAAGAATTTGGCTAATTGTAATGCATGATCAAATAATAGACAAGGTAAAAGACCACTGGCTAGATGCAAATCATGTCACATACAACAGGAACACGCAAGAATTTTGTAGTTAAAGGAGAAAAAAAAGTCTTTCCAAAGCCTTAGCAAATTCCAAACTCATCCACCAACCTTGCAATATCCACTGCCAACTGCACTGCAATCGATGGCTTCAATGCTCCTTTCCTTGTCAATAACTCACAAAGATTCCCCTGTAGAGACAAATGGGTTACTTGTTAAAGTAGCTGTAGCCAAAGGAATGCTTTTGATTACTCCAGTACTAATAAATCTTAAAGAAGGGCGAATATATTTCCTGCACCCTTAGCAACTGCAACCTAGACTATAAGGTTTATAAAACAATGTCGTCTCAAGAGCAGTTCATTTTAGTAAATTACAAGCTACAACAGGTCCCAAAATCTTCCATCGAGATGTACTACGCAGTTTGGTTTTCATAAAATGTTTTCTCGGCTAATAGAGGTCAACATATTGGAAAAAAAAATCTCCAATAAAAAAGCCAGCAAAAGCTGGTAAAGAATAACCAAAGAAAATCCTCAGGATAGGAGCAGACAATCTCAAAACAATTTTCAGAATGATGGAATGAAGCAAGATAACAGTACAAGATTGATTGGTAATAAGAGAAGCCTTGGGCAAGTATTAAGTGACAATCATAGGACTACTTTGGGTTACTGCTCCTAAAAATTGGACAACATTAGGATGTCAATTTTCTTTAGCAAAGCTAATTCATCTCTGAATGCCTTTCTGAAGAATGAAAAACATGAATTCTCAGCCACAGATATTTGCAGAAAGTCATATAAGCAGGAGAAACAACACAGCAGGGTAAGAGGTAAAAATATAATTCAAAGCCACGCACACTTTATCTTCGTCCACGATAACATCGTCCTCAAGGGTTCTCACAGCAACTTCAGTTCCACACCAAGATGCAAAGCAAAAAGTTCCCTGTGATTCAGAGATAGAAAGTCAGAAACCACGAATAAAATTGGCCAAAACAAGAGGTATGTGGGATGACTGCATATTGCAATTGTTAGTGTATCGGCTAAGGCTATCTCTTAAGGACCGGTATCAAAGGTCTTTATGAAATAGGAATAACATATCCTCTGGCAAGGGATTTCATGTATCTAACACTCAGGTGAGAGTGATTGATTAAATCGCCCAAAAAAAAAAAAAAAACTGTCCGGGAATAAGAATGGAGGAGAGCTTGTAGGTAAACCCAAAAAAAAAAAAAAAAAAAAACAAAGAGAGAGAAAACCAACAACAGCAACAACAACAAAGCCCCATGCAACCTTACAAGAGTAAGATTGTGACACTCACCTTTGTAATGTGAATACTGTTTGTAAAGTGAAGTTCACTGGCATTAATTTCATACCCAGGGACCTGACAAGCATTCTTTAAATGCATCAGAGCAATCTGAAGCCAATTCAGGAAAGGCTTAACAGATGTGGATATCAAGCAACATTAGTGATCATCGAATATTCAGTAGAAGGAAAAAAATAGTACATCATTGGCTAGCCGTACTATACCATAATTTAATACTCCCTCCGTTTCAAAATATAGGAAACGATTTAACCCGACATACGGATTTATGTGTGTTGGATTTGGACGGAATTTGATGAAAAACATATTTTTTTGGTGATAGTCGGGTTTACGGTAACAGGGATGAGAGAAAATAATGAATGTACTGTAACATATAATGATTTTGATATTTTTTTTTTTATGTGAAAAATTTACTAAATATGATATGTTGCATATATTTGGGACGACCTGAATAGACAAATGTTACTTATATAGTGGAACGAAGGGAGTAAAAGTTGCCAGGATATATAAGCCATATCGGATGCTTTGCACCATATGATTCCAAAAGCTTGACTACGTTGTGATTTTTATAGTAGATGGCTTCTGCAAGTGGCTACACAAAGCAAGCTTCAGTAAATTGACCGCAAGAGTTGAGCCCAAGGCACGACTACTATATCACAACAACGACATAAAATGTACACATTTATGTAACATACCGAAGAGTTACAGTACTATAAACATAAAATCTTGAAATAGAAGAACTCAACCACAATCAAAGAAAGATAGTTACACCGCACACAAATCACCTACTACTCAACCCATTTGGAGACCAACACCGAAACCCTAACCTGGAAAACTTTGGAGACCTGACAGACCTTAACACCCCACAACCAATGTCAAACTCTCCTATCTTCCCATTCCAATGCAACATATCCAAGTGATACAAGCAACCAATTTTGCCGCATGAGCTTGCATCCCATGAAGGCCATAATAAGAACCCAAATCATAAACATAAAGTTCCATAATCACAACTTCTTTTTTCCATAAACATAAAGTTCCAACCACACAGTTCTTAGTAAAATACTCTACAATACATGACACCTAGCATGTAGAACAGTAGAATGTTGCTTAAGATAAATTTAGGAATATTTCTTTACGAACATCGCCTTTGCACTCTTTCTCACCAGACATACTTCTTTCTAGCTTCCACTTTACCAACATTGCATCTAAACATCATTCCCGACACCTACAACACGTCACCTTAGAGTATCAACTACTATAACACAATCTACTCATATCATGATCACCACAATCTACTCATATCATCACCACATTCTAATCGCTAACACACCAAACACTGAACCAAACCAGCAAAAACCAAACCACACAATTCAATCCCTCATCGTGCTACCCCACCGATCCTCAGCATCAATCTCCGCTCCACTCTTCACCAAAAACTCCACCACCTCCCTCAATCCCTGACACGCCGTGACATGTAGCGCGGTCCACTAATCAATATCCCTAAAATTGACATCGATTCCTGATTCCAACATCTCCTTCATCGTCTCCAAATCTCCCTCGCCTGCGCTGAACACCATCCTCACTCCACTCCACTATTTCTTCCGCTGCCGCAGCAACGCCGCCAAAGAGTTGGCCATCGTCGATTGCTTCAACCTCGCCGACAATTCCATTGCATGATGTGCACGCGCTGAGTGGAAGCGAGCGGGGTTTGATGCTTTGATTAAGTCAAGAATATATCTTTCAATGAAGAAAAATCAGTCAAGTTAATGATACTTATAGTAATGTTTCAATCGGTGGTGGTCTGCTTGCTGTAATGTATAGGAGAGATCCTATTATGTCTCTGTATAAGGTGGTATTTATGGACTTTTCTTTTTCAACTTTTTCCAACTTCGCAGAAGTGCTCATGGGTGTTCTCATAATACTAACAATTTCTAAACCGAATTTCTTAACCATGTTGTTCAAATACTTAGATTGGTTTAGAAAATTTTCTTTTGAACTCTACTGAACTTGCAGCTCAAGAAAATACTTGATTTCTCCCATAAGGCTCATCGGAAATTTTGATTTCATAAGTTCAGCAAACTCATCGCGGAGTGCAAATCTAAGACCTCTCTTTGGTGTAAGTTAACATGTCGATATGTACCACGTGTGTGCTCAATGCTGATATGAAACTTGCACTGTACAATATACGTCATGTGAATCTGATTAAAGAAATATGTTTCGGTTTGTTTTTTCGCAGCAGAATCTGTCCTCAATACATTTTAATCGGTCACATGTGTGTCAGTGTTTTGACTGATGATACGTTTTTGTAGCTAATAGATGCTCACGTCCTTAAAGTTCAGGACTGGAATACTATTGTGTGTCATGCATAAATTAAGTTTAGGATTTATGAAGCTCAAGTTGTTTCTTGATATGTTATAGAGATATGTGGGATAAATTTCTGAATCATTGTCAAGTGTGAGTAGCTTAATGAGCTTTCTTCCTTCATCCGAGTGTTAGTCACTACCTAAAGATTTGATAAGCACTCTCTGTTCATTTACAATATGTTACGCTTTCAAGGACATGTGTTTCATTGAAAAAAATGCGTCAAAGTTAATAATTATTTATAGTAACGTTACGATCGGTGGAATCTAAGACGTTTTTGGTGTATGTTAACATGTCGTTATGTACTACGTGTGTGTTCAATGCTCATATGAAACTTGCAATGTACTTCATGTGAGTTCGGTTAAAGGAATAAGTTTCGATTATTTGTTTTTCACAGTAGAATCTATCTTCAATATGTTTTAATCAGTGATGTGTGTGCCGGTGTTCTGTTGCTAAACAATGATTTCGATTGATAAATATTGATTGCGATCGAAAATCAATTGCAAAAAACGATCGCTAAAATGCTAATAGCAAATTATATTAGCGACTTCTATATTTCGGTCGCTAATTCTACGACCGAAAAAAAAAATAGTCGCAAAGCCTATTAGCAATCGAATCGGTCGCTAAACCTTATTCCTGGAATGAATTTTTCACCACATTTAATGACCGTTTTGATCATTAATTAGCGATTGATTCGGTCGTAAATTATCTTATTCTGGGTATCTAAAAGCTAGTTTACTTGCACTTCCTACGCAATACAATATTTCACCCAAACTACGTACAAACCCATAAGCCATCAGGATCTAACACTTGACGTAGCCGTACACTCCCAAAGTACTTAATCTTCTCATCTCCTTGAGCAGGATCTAACACTTGATGTAGTCGTACACTCCCAAAGTACTTAATCTTCTCATCTCCTTTCTCATCTCCTTGAGCATATGAATGTGATGATGAAAGATGAAAAGAGTCAGATGGTCCAACTGGTGATATGAATGGAAAATGAGCTAGTGATATGAAAGGACGAGGAGCTGATGAGATGGAGAGACGAGGAGGAGCAAGAAGGAGACCAGGTATAGGATGATCCTCCTCGAGATAATCATCCTCATCACGCAGCAAAGTCGTGCGTATGTCATGAAATCCAGCTGGTGATACACTACCTCTCCTACCTATATCTTTTTGAAGTGTATATTATACATTAATATTTATTTTTATATTATTAATAATTTTAAATACCTAAAGAAAAAGGTTGCATATATATATATATATATGATAAAAATTTGCAAAATTCATAAATGTATGATTTACCTCGACCTCGGCTGCGGCCTCTACTATGTCTACCACCTCTGTCAGCACTAGCTAAACCCGATCTCAATAAAATATTTCGTGCAAACATCTGCAAAAAATAATAATATATTATACAATTTGTAATAATTAAAATTGAAAAAAATTATCTAAAGGCACGCAAAAGAAGTTAATATAAAATTGCATAAATTACTAATGACTTGGCATTAATTGTCCAAAACATTATGGATCTCACAAAAGCTTACAAATACATGAGTTCTAATTATCGTCCTCTATCTTCTTCTGATTTGGATGATTTATCAGAGTCATTATCAAACTCTCCTTCTTCTCCATCTCTTCCCCTTTAGAAATAAGATCTTCATCTTCATTCTCCTCAACTTCCTCTTCATCCTCTCCCTCTTGTTCTATGATCCCATCTTCTTCATCATCGTCAAACTCGGGAGGTATTAGTGAGACTAGTGTATCATTTTTATTTGTATCTTCTTGAAAAGTTGCATCTTCGTGTTGGGCATCTATTATCCCTTGGGTTTTCATTCAAAACACAGCTCATCATTGAACTCTTGATGTGAGGCTTGGGTATGAAGCGTAACACACTTGCAAAATTTGATTTGCTAAGATAAATGGATAATATCCCCTTCGATACCTCTTTTTTTTTTTTATTAATCTCAATTAAAATAATTACATAAAGTACATCTACATTTTTTTTACTCGAAGGTCCATAAAATTAACATTTTTACTGATTTTTTTCAAGACCAATTTAACGAACATATTACCTATTTTAATATTTTCCATCTAATAATTTTTTTTCCAATAATTATAAATGCTATCGACAAATCATCCAAACCCCATCCCTAAACCGTCGTCTAAAAACCATCATCCGACTCCGTCTAAAAATCATCATCAAATCAATGCTCAAACCATTCCAAACATTCACAACCAATTCATCAATCCAACCAAAATCAACCATCGCTCAAATACCCTAAACCAATCAACTTAATCAAAACAGCCAATAATATCAACCCAAATTAATCAACTAAATTAGAATCAAAAGATTAAGGTTAAGAATCAAATTAACTAAACTCAAATGAGAATAAAACAGATTAGGGTTAAGAAAAACTATACATTGCAAATAAGGGGTTAGGGTTTGAGAAGGTAGGTGGGTGCGGGGTGAGCCTCGTCGCTGGTCGCCGGTCGTCACCTCGTCGCTGGTGTGGATTGCGCAGTGGGGCTGTCGGGCGTGGTAGGGAGGTGGTGGGGCTGTGGATAGATGGTAGTGGTCGCCAGGGTGGGGTTGGGGCGGAAATGGTGGGGAGGTGGTGGTGGTCGTGGGGGGAGGAAGTGTGTGGTGGCGGTGGTGGGTGAGGACCACGGTGGTTGGGAGGTGGAAGGATTTGTGGGG
>LIEC01000028.1:0-44744 GCA_001925005.1 Drosera capensis
GATGCCAAAATCTTCATTAAATGTTGAGCGTGGAGTGGTCATTTTGACTGTTGAAGCTTAGGTCCCTCCATGTAGTCTGTACCTACCATGGATGATATCAAAAGTTTTATCGAACATGAGGATTTTTGGATCCTGCTATGCCAAATGGGTCATATGGCTCGAAAAATATCTCGAGAACTTTGGTTTGTAAGGAAAGCTGTGTGATTTATGCGACAACTAACGTTTTTGGTGTCACTTGACGATCGGCGTTGAACCATTGTATCTAATGTAATAAACGCTTCGAGTCCTATGAATTGGATAGGGATCTCACTAACGTTCCATTGCACTTGGAACCGCATAAACCAACTCCAAGTGTTTCTGATATCTCCGTCTGTTCATTCATTAGATAGCATACTCGAATAACTTGCGTTGATGTGATCTTTCGTTCTTCCATTGTTAACGGGTTCCATGTTTGTCCATCCTGTTTCGCTCACATGTTGTTTGTGAACAACTTGTTTATTGGATTTTGCAGTGCGTGCTTAGGCGACAAGAAACCAGGGCCCTCTCAGCCAAGTGCACTAGACACATATGACTCGATTGAAAGAGGTCATTCACAATTGACAATTCGATTCGGTATATTCATTTGAAAAGCGAACTCGATCTCTTTTATTTTTGCGAACCATCAATAGAAAGAAATCGTAACACGGATTGTATTTTCTATAATTTCAGCTTAACTTTAGCTATAAATCATGACTAATAACTAATGGGGAAAAAATGCACATATCTCCCCTTAATTTTAGAAGATTTGGATATTCCTACCTTAAATTCTTAAAATATACAGATATTGCAAAAGTTAGATTTTTCTCTCAAAAAGTGATTTTTTTAAATTAAAATCTGACTTCCCATCAAAATATCTTAAGATATATTATATATTATATAATAAATATTTTATTATTAATTTATATTTTTTATAAAGTTGATTTCACGATATGATATCAAAAATAGATCGTGACATCTTGTCACCACTTCAATCCCCATCTTCTGTCTTTTTAATGAGCACATTAAGCGAAGTTTTTGATAGAGTTGATTCGTTTAAAATATAATAATTTTGGACAAAATTATCCCTCATTGGTGTTGAATGACAAAATCCGATCACCATTTTTGTCAATCCAGATGCTCAAACAATACAACTATTCAATATATAGGGTTCTTCAGGCATCCGACGAATCCGATCACTCGTCGGAATCCGATCACGACCACCGCAGTCGTCTAACGATGCAGTCCACGCTGGAAGCAAACCAACGCATCGGTCGAATCTCAGCTAAGTAGCTAACCTTCATCCTCCAACTCATTAGCTTCTTCCTCCAACCCCTAATCGAATTCCATTGATTTCATATATTTGATCTGACCTCGAATTGTTGTTCGAATCTCAACCAAAACCAAGCCAGACACCTTAAAATCACATTACCCATTACCCCTTTGATCTCTCAATCCCCCATATCCTACAATCTTATCATCGAAATCTGCCCTTTTGGTGATTGTGATTTGTCTAGGGTTGTTGACATCGCATTGGTGGCCAATGATGAGGCAACCCATAGAAATAATCAAACATTTCAACCTCACTGGACCCTTCGCCCTCTTCTCCTCCTTCTCTACTTCGTTTTCCAACTCATCTTCCTCTACATTCTCTTCGAGTTTCTGCTGCTTTAAATAGTCGTCGCCGCCTCCGATTCCGACGCCGCACGCTCTCTTCTAGGGACGGGTTCGTCGTCGATAACAGTAGAGGATGCGACGGTGGTGTTGTCGAGTTCCATGTTTGTCGTCGTCTTTGCGGTGGGTGGGGCGGATTCTAGAGGTGGGAGCAGCGGGTGGGATGTGCTGCCGTTCGTTGTTGATTCATGTTCACTTATGGTCTCATGAGGCTAGGAAGAAGAAAAGGATATGAAGATAATTTTGCTCCTTCAATTAACGGTGTTAAAATAGAATTTGACGGTAGGGAGTTAAATGTATAGTATTAATGTTTAAGGTATGAAGGTGCAAATGGTCTAAAGTATAAGAAGATATATACATTGTTTTCATATTATAATCAAGGGTAAATTTCAAATAAATTTAAAAACAAGAATATCTTGATTTTAAAATAACACAATTTAAGACACTATTGAACACAATCATGATCACACGCAAAACAATGATAAAAATATATCCAAAAAATCAATTGATCGTCGAATGTTTTCTTATGATAATTTCACAATGATAAGTTAATAAAGAATTAATTTTTTAAATAAAAAAATTCTAAAGAGAGAATAAAAAAGTATCCTTTTTAGTTATTCAATATTCCATTACAGTTAAAAAAAATAGAGGAACATTTTGTGATCGTGACATTTTGTCTCTGGCTAAAGAAAAATGAACACAACATATCATTTTTTGATTAAATAATAATGAAAAAATAGTTAGTAACCGGAATACCTGGTGCGGCATTTTCAAAGCTGCTGAATATGCAATGATTATCGATATAGTTCATAGCAATATCAATAAGATCATAGCTGAGATGGAGCAATCTATACATTTCATAAAGGATTCGTATCCGGAGTGTTGACATATACATTATTTTCGGGTTGTATGGGGTATAATTACAAATAATCTGACGGAAAGTTTTAATAGTTGGATGAGAAGTGCCCGTCATCTTCCGATCATAGCAATATTGATTGATTAGATTTGTGTGCCAATCATGACATTCATGTATGAAAGAAGGGAGACGACTTTTGAGGGTTCTACGATGTTGTGTACTAAACCGACAAAGAAGTTGTGTGATGCTTTCAAAATAGGTCGTGGATTAGCCATTCATCCTGCAAGTGCTTACATGTTTGAAGTGGTCGAAAAACAATCAACTCATGCAGTGGACTAGAATGCCCATACATGCAGTTGTCGAGAGTGACAAGTGAACGATATTCCTTGTAAATATGTTTGTGTTTGCATTGTAAAAAAAAGGGGGACATTATTTGATTATTGTCATAAATACTTCATCATTGAGAGTTACAGGAACCCTTACCAGAAGATAATAAATCCTGTGTCCAATCGACCACAATTAGAAGTGACACTTTCTATATAGATTCGACCATCCGGTGTTCAAGCACAACCTGATTGTCGGAGAACAAGACTAATATCTTCGCAAGACGAATTGTAGCGGTGAAATTTTCATGCTTTTACATCGAGCACTAGCAATGACCAATGATATCCAATCGCGTGATAGAATGGATAGAACATGTAGCGTGCCGATAAAAATTCATCCTTACTAACTTTAGCCATCCAAATTCTCCAACAAAGCAGGACCAATTCTTATATGGTATTGAACTTCTTCACATTGTAACGAGTTTTGCTATCCTTTAACGCTTTTGCAATCGAACATTATAAAAGAAACCTATATTTATCAACAAACATGCTGAATATAATCTAGAATTCACATAAAATGGAGATGTGAGGCATACATATAATAACCTCAAGCCGCCAAACAAAACTATTTTTGTCCTTAGTCATGATTGGTAAATAGGTATTTATTATGTCATTGTCTAGGGGTTGGTTACACAACAGCTTCCATATTGATCTTCCTGTAACGTAAACCAAACGCTTAGAATCTGGATGATCCCAAATAATTTTGGTATAATAGATAAAAAATAATAATTCGTGAATTAAAAATTTTACAACCACAGAAATTACAACAATATCAATAATACTTACCCCGGCTCAGATTGAGTAATCAAACATTGCAATGTTAATCTATCTTCTTCTTCAAGAAGCTTACGACCAGATAACTTCTTCAAACCTTGGACAACTTCACACTATATTAGCGCTTCTCAGGTGTGATCCTACCATATGAGTGTCGTTTTTTTCTTTTCATTCCATCAGTTCTTTGCTTAACAAGTTCGATTATTCTTGAGCCATCATTTGCTTACTCTTTCTCTTTGGTCCCTGTCTTATTATCTTACTCATCATAGTCTTCTTTATCCTTTTCTCCTCATCGTACTTTTTTTTTTCTCTCTCTTATTTCTCCTTCAGCTCTTCTCCATCAACTTGTTTCACAATTCCATCAAACTTTTCACTCTCACGCTCAGCATCAACACCAACAACGTTCTCTTCCTCCGTTACTCTACCAACCTTTGCTTTGTCTACATCAACACTTCCCTTGAAACCCTTTACATCACTTCCTTCATCATTTTCATCACCATCACTTCACCAGTTTGATCAAACTTCGCATTCTCTATATCAAAACCATAACCAAACTTTGAATTATATGCATAAGTCTCAAAATCATGGTCTTTGCTTGATTCGACAACAGATCTCATTCAATTCTTAATGTCGAGCACATCATTTCTTACGTTAACAACGTGACGAATAAGGTTCTACGATGTTATATCATGTCAATATGTAGAAACAGTATATGGATAATGACATCATGTATAAAACAAGAACTATACAATACTATTATTACCTTATCATCATTCAAAAATATATTTTCGTCCTTTCTTTGAGTGAAGATAGTAATCTGTGAAGCCGTAACTCTCAAAAACAATTTTAGTGTGAACTCGGCATTATGAGGGGTTGTTTTCTCCTCCCACCTATAAAGTCATGGGACATACCTCACCTTTGTAGAATTCAATATAATGCCCTTTAGATGCTCATACATCCAAACCTACACATCAAATTTCAACATTAAGAAACCTTTGGTATAAACATTTAACAAGTTATTTTTTGAACTTCTAGTATCAATATGTGAACATCCAATTATATACCTTTCAAGTTACAATATGTTTCAACAAACGGTCAATACAACAAGGTCAAAAACAAAAAAAACCTACTTACCAAGAAAGCAATAGCACATCCATCAAAGTAGTTTCCTGAAACCTTCATATGCATATGATTAGATGTGCACTCGACAAGAAAGTCAAAAGCAGCTTGTCCCCATGAAAATTGTCTTATTTTCTCTACATCGTCAACATAGGCGAACAAAAAGCGATACGTGTTTATCGAACTTTTTTGAAATAGCACACAGTTACAAACTAACACAAACACTCTCATAAATCGAGGCATTCTTTTCGTCCTCGAAACTAACAAGTTCAAGAAAATTTTCAGTAAGTTACTCACATAAATGTGTATTCTTTCCTTTCTTTTCAAACAACTCAACATAACAGTTACTCACACACTGACTCCTTATGTTGATTTTGAATCCATAGTTAGGCAAACCAACAATCACTGCAATATCTCCACTCTTCAACTCTATCAGTGTATCATCAATCCCAATATGAATCCTAGGAGGATAGAACTTAAACTTAGACATAATTGTTTGCAATCGAGGGGTACATACAAGAATTCTCAGACAATCAAGAAAGTGAAAGAAAGGTGTTTGCTTCAATTTGGACATGCACAGATCTGATGTGAGATAATTTTCTTAACCTTAACCATCATTATTATGGAGATGTGATGGAGAGCAACGACATTAAAACTCTAATTTCTTCCTTTTTGTTTTGCGAGATTTCTTCTCAAATCTCTTTTTATCAGAAACATCGTATTTCTTGCTCTTCATTCTCTTCGACTTCCGAGACTGGTTGACATCCGAAGTTATGGCGTTTTTTGTTTTCTGCATTCAGCCTCTCTTCATCTTGTTTAGAAATATAACCAAACAAGAATAGGTACGTTATATGCAAGACTCGATCATGCACGCATAAATTCGCAAAATTGACAACCAAAACTTGAATTATTGACAAAAAAGTAAATTTACTAACATAATTACCTCAATTCAAAACAATGTAACTTGATACTTGACGAATTATAAATTTAAACAGTGGATTTTCGTTTGAAGTTACGGATTGAAGCTTGTAGTAGCTAGATAAGAATTTTGTGATTTCCACAATAGAATTTTTTTGTGATTTTGGAGACAATGGAGCTAAATTTTGTGTTGAGTGTCAAGTGGATTGAGTTTGAGTGTGAAATCCAAGGATTAGGTAGGATATCAGGATATTTTGAAAGGAGAATGATTAATAGAGAGATTAATGATGTAACAATGAAGAGAATTATGATATTTTCTATTATTAAAAAATAAAATGAGTATAATTTGAATAAGATATGAAAATATGTGTTTAAACTTAAAAATAAAATAAAATATAACGTGCCATAAATCAAGTAAAGAAAAGGAAAGAACAGGTATCACATGAAACCGTGTGTGTCCGTGTGTTCCTCGTTGATGAATTTAAGCCTCTCGTGTAAAACCCCAAATCAAAAATCATCCTTTTCCTTTTACAGCCAACTGTGAAATTTCTGATTTTGATCGTGAAAACCCCAGAGAGGAATCTTACCCTCAACGGCTCTCACAGCTGTGAATGCATAGATGAATGAATGAAATCAAAGAGGGGTGAAAAAACAACCCATTAAATTTCACACCCAAATTCAAATCCGTTCTTGGTTTTTTCCCCTTTTGGTCTCAATTAATGAACACCCAAGTTCGTGTATCTGCCCAAAAATCAATAAAAACTGGTGTTCGGAGAGTGCCCTTTTGTGCTCAGAGAGAAAGGGTTTTGGTTTCTGAAGAGAATAGAGGGCCAAATACTCTGTTTTGGTTTCTGGGTTTTTGTTTTTGTTGTGTTGTGTTGTGGGTTGTGGTGATTTTGCTTCAAAGGTTGAAGCTTTGAGGGGTTTGTGGTATAGATAGATGGCTGAGAGTGAGATTCAACTTGTGAAAGAGCTTAATGATGCTGGGGAGAGGCTATCTAAGCCTCCTGCTTCTGTGGAGGAATTGCTCTCTCTTCTTGATGTACGCAAGCTACTCTGCCCTCTCTTTGAAACTGATTATTCTGTTTTTGAATGAATTGAGTCATGTGTTTGAGTACTTGTTGGTGCTTCTATTGATTGGATTGTTCCCTTCTGTGAAAAAGTTGGGTGGTGATTGCGTTTGGATGGTTGATGTTTGAAGGGATGATTGGATTTCAGTAATCTGTGTGATTCTGAAAGTCTGGATGTGTGTTTGGTTTGGTGAATGCAATGCTGAGAATTTCATAGAAAGCAGCGGTTTGTGAATCACTCATTATACTTGACCTCTCAAATTTAGGGTGTCGTGTACATAGGATTGATTGAATGAATGAGAAAGGGCTTATGCTCTTCTGTGATGGTTTGGTTTATCATCAGACCATTTATGTGTCATGTTGTGCTTGTGCTTTATGTACCTTAAGATATATGTTGATTTGAGTCATGGACTGTAGTTTCAATTTGGAACGGTTTATGATATGTGTGAAACTCAAGTTTACGAATTTTGAGAGGATTATTCATCTGACCAGCGGCTAAAAGAAATGATCGATGGTCTATCTTATCGTTTTTGACTCAATTTCCAGTCATTCCATGTGATCAAATGAGTTGCTCTTTTTCTAATACTCTTAACAAAACACTTCTTTCTGTGACACACATCACACATCATACTTGGATTCTGATCTGTTTGTATATTTCATAGTCTACTTTTTGGTTGGCATCCTCTCCCTGAGATGTATGTTCTTTCTTGTTTGGAGTGTAATTTGAAGTTTTGTTTGTTTTCTAGTGTGGTTAATTTTTTTTTATCATTTCTTTGCTTGCATATTTACTCTTGTTCTGCTTTCTAGGAGGTGGAGCTCCTCTTAACGAAGGTGGATCAATCAGCTTCACCGTTGGTACAACAAACACTTCTGCCCGCGATGAAAGCACTAGTTTCTGACCAACTATTTAGGAACCCGGATATGGACGTGAAGATTACTGTTGCCACTTGTATAAATGAGATTATGAGAATAACAGTACCAGATGCTCCTTACAACGATGAAAGGATGGAGGTAGCTACAAATTTCCACAACTAAAACCTAGAGCTGCAAAACCATCTTTTGTTAATGAATTTTATCATTTACCGGTTCTTACTGTTACTTCCTCCTATTGTCGCAGGAATTCTTTGAGCTGATAGTGGCATCTTTTGATTCGTTATCTCTTGTGTCTGGACGTTCTTATACTAAGGCTGTTTCAATCATAGACAATGTTTCAAAGGTTAAATCATGTGTGATGATGCTGGACCTCGAGTGCGATGCACTGATAATTAAGATGTTCGAACAGTTCCTGAAGAACATAAGGTAAGATTCTTAAGCATTCGTTTAATTTACGTATGCCACGGTCTCCTCAGTGATTGGTATGATGAGTTTTTTCTACTGTATAACGTCAACAACAACAACTCAGGTATTCAAATGGTGGAGATGTTTTAGGAGAACGAGATGTACGCAATATTATCCCTGTTGCAGACAATATGTAGATTGTTTCCCGATGTTTTCGTGAAACGAGTCTTCTCCACAGTGCAATGCGTAAAACACTGAACTGGAGATTCACGCACTGCACTCCCGGATTTGTAATTTTTTATCTTGTAAACCTTCAGAAAACCATGTGCTTCCAAGTTAATCCATAAGCATAGAGGGAAACCTGCTTAAACTTGAAAAGTTAAGTCTTTTCCCAATTTACAGGACTCGTAGTCATATCTCGCTATTCTACCTGGCTTGAGTTTCTAAAATTGTTTATCCACAAATAGGCTTATTTGTTGGGTAGTTTGGTACGAATGCATGCTCAAGTATCAGAAGTTCTTAACTGATTGGATTGTTGTTCCACTTGAGTTATTTCAGGATACTTGAATGCACATCTGTGGTAGCAGTAGTCTTCATATCGGTCTAAAACTTTAGTTTGTGTACTCCTAGTTTGCATTTTGGAGTTCACTCCTGAGCTGTAAAACCTTATGTGATGTACCTCTATTCTCAGTGTCTCTGGGAATCTAACATAACTAGAGCTCGTATCATCCTTGAGCGTACATGTGATATATTATGTTCCGTGGTCTTCTTGGGAACTTGGAGTGAGGATTCGTGTCATGGTGGCATGCAATGATGATATCTTTCTTTCTTCTAATTAAAGAGATGATTTGTTTCTTGCTCTT
Source organism: Drosera capensis (assembly GCA_001925005.1). Lineage (NCBI taxonomy): Eukaryota > Viridiplantae > Streptophyta > Magnoliopsida > Caryophyllales > Droseraceae > Drosera > Drosera capensis. Next base: position 8,951 of record LIEC01000028.1, read on the forward strand.
AATTCTCTCAATAATGGTATGTCCTTTGTCTAAACTGGAATGAACTTAGGAAAGAGTGGACTTTATGTAATAACTGTTTGCATTGCTGTTGAGAGCTTCACGCAGTAGATCCCTTTGTTAACAGGCAACTGACTTTCCCTTGTTCCTTTGTCTTTGATGCGAAGATCTGATCATCCAAATGTTGTTTTCTCCGCGATGGAAGCTATCATGACTCTTATCATAGAAGAAAGTGAAGATATATCGCTTGAACTTCTTAAGGTCATTTTGCTTTTTGTCAAAAAGGAAAATAAGGCAAGTGAAAACTCCTTATTGTTCGCTTCTCATCTTTTTGTTTATATTCTTTAAGAGTTTGACTGAGTTTTCTCTAAGAAAGAAGCTTTCTTCTTTTTCAGGAAGCTTCACCTATGGCGTGGAGATTGGGTTCTAAAGTCATTGAGAGCTGTGCTGAGAAGCTGAAACCTTATCTGGGTATAGCAACTGATACCAAGGAGATCAGCCAAGATGATTATGACCCCATTGTGACTTCTATTTGGAAGCGCTCCTCTCTTGCCTCAAAGCAAAATCATGCTGATGAATCGGTGGAACAAGTGGTAATCCCCTCTTTACCCATAGACCTCTGACAAAATTTATCAGGCATATTGCTCTTTACCCCTCGTTACTCATTGCACTTGCTATCAAACCTTAAGGTATTTGATGCTATCATTGAGAGTGTATGCATCCATGTTCTTGCTTCTTTTTGCTAGAATGGGTTGGTGATTTGGTTTGGGGTGCTCTCTTTCATGAAATATCATTCTCTCCATTTTGCCATGAGGGAGCATTATAGAGCTTGCTTTCCTTTGGTTTGATAATTTCATCAGCAAAATTATTTTTTTGTTTGGTGCTTATTTTTGGACTAGAAAGAATGAATAATGTATCTTCAAAGAAACTGCAATGTAGCTCACTTGTAGATGATGATTACTCTCCAAGGAAATTGGTTTAACTTTGTTATCAAGCAGCTTAATGTCAAATTCGCAAATTTCACTGCTCCTGGCTCTATTTAAGGATTTCTTGTTTGGTGCTGTATCATGATTACTGACTGGGTGAAACGTGACCTGGTTTTCAAATTCCCCCTCCATCTCAAATAAATTGTGAAAATCGCCACATGTACCATAAAGCAACAGATTAACCATAGACTAGCCAAGAAATAGGAGTTGGATTGTGTAAGCTACATGGGGGATTTGATAAATCTTAATTATAAGTGCGGCGTTCATTGATGTTCCTCGCACTTAAGATACTATTGCAGATACATTTCTGACTGATTCCCATCTGAAAAAAAGTGATAAAAGAGGAGAACTATGATGACAAAGTAGTGCCTTTCCCTCTATACTATTCACCTCAAGTACTTTGATCATCATTTATGACGGACTGAAGTTTAAACTAAAGTAGTGCCATAGTCGATTTTTGCTGCTGCAGGTGGACAAGAATCCTGAGGTTACTGCTCCTTCTGGGAAACTTGGTCAATTCGGTAATAAGGGAATCATAAGCCCTCATAGCAAGACATTAAATCAAGAAGCTAGCACCAAGAGACAAAATGCGAAGCCATCAGCAACTAGTAAGAAGATTGAGAAGCCCCGGAGTGCTGATGGGAAAGTCAAACCAAAACAAAGCATGGGATCAAAGCCAATTCCTACTAAAACAATCAAGAAGCCGAATCCCGCAAATCCTAATGAAGTGTCTAGGAAACCCTCTATTAACAAGGCAAAGGATCATTCTCTTTCAAGTCCACAAGCCCAACACTTGAAGTCTTCCGATGTTCCAACTGTTTCAATCGATAAAACTTCAGCATCAGGAGGGTTGGTCCCGAAGGAGGAGCCTAGTGATGTGGCAGACAAACTGGTTTCTCCAGCAGCTTTCCAACAGAGTAGCGATGAAATTAAGAAGCGGAGAAAGCGCAAAGAAATGTCTGGAGGATCAGGGGAGAAGGTAGCATTAAGTCTGCTGATTTCTTGTCCCACATTCTTTTAATGTTGATGGATAGTCTTTTTTTTTTCTTGTGCAACTTTGGGTGATGTGCAGAGCTTGCCTTTGAAGCTAAAGGGGCATTCTTTGGAAAATGAAGGGGATCAAAGCACAAAAAAAATTCCCCGAAGAAAACAAAATGTTATGACAGACGAGGTATATGTGTGTAATTAGCTTTTCTCAATCACATTAGTTTCATCACATTTCCTTGTCTCTTCCCACATCATCACATCCAGCTTTCTTCGAGAAACCTCTTTTGTGGTTTTATCCTCTTGATTCACGTTCTTCTCCGAGAAACCTCTTGATTCACGTTTTTTTTTCTATCACATTATGCTATGATACTAATGCGATAGAGAAAACCAGTTACAAACATGTACCTCATCGGTCATCACATTATGCATTCTGTGAGGAATCTTTTTTGTGGTTTGATTTTCTTGATTCTCTTTCTTCTCGGATGAAAGCAGAATGTGATGACTGATGAGGTACATTTGTGTAACTGGGTTTTCTCTATCGCATTAGTTTCATTGTATTTCCATTTCTTTTCCCTTTTGGACCTGCTTTAAGGATTTATTTGTTGATCTTTTCTACTGCGAGTGTTCTGCTTGTCTGTAGTAATGTTTATGGCTAGTCAAAATACTGTATTAGGTTTTTGCTTTTAAACAGGTTGAATGATGTCTTTTTCCTTTCAGAGTTAAGGTGATATAATGCTGATTTATAGTGGTGACGTGGCCCTGTCTAGTCATCTAGTTTAGCTTACATGTAATCTTCTCATCAGTTATTAATTCTCTGTTGGGATGCTTATTGGGTCAAGGTATCCCTACCTATTATGGAATTCAGAATCTGAGAAATGGTTTTTTCAAGCTGGTCAAGAGTACCTTTCTAAATGTCCTAATTGCTCTTTACTACTAAATACAACAGTAATTTTCCCCCCCTTTAGGTGCTCTATACTATAGAGGACCCCTGATAATTTCCCTGATTCGCACAACTTTTACTGGCAACTGGCAAGGTTGCATATCAGTCAAGCAAATTTATGCTTGTTACTAGAGCAAAATGCCAGTTCATGTATACTGTACAGACAGCGGTATGAAGTATGATGGCAAAGATGCGTTAGGGACAACTTTAGATGTGGTCCCTATTCTTTGAGAGCAACTTGAAGGTGGATGAGACCCCTTCAACCGCTTCAATTTTCTATAATCGAAGAAGCAGCTATGCATGAGAAATATAAGTCATAAAATTAACAGAGATGGGTTGGACCTGTCAGAAGAACATCCAAATCCATCAATTATTCAGGATAGATATTCCTTATCTATGATTTATGAACTGGAGGAACAACAGACCAAGCTCTTGAAGGATCCTTTAAGCAAGAAGATATACTGGCTTTTAATGGAAAATCAATCACTGAGGAGAGAGGGCTGCATTTTCTATATTGGTGTTGCTACCATATATCTACTCTGCCTGAAAGTTGCACAATTTTGTTCTGCACTTGAAGTAAGGAATACATAAGTCCCTCTGCCTTGAGCTTTGAGTGTTGGAAGGATATAAACGTGACAACCGGATATTCTATGTTTATGCCATTCTGACACTAAACTAGAAGTGTAAGGATAGGATGGAAGGATTGGGATATAGATTTTCTACTAAACAATTTCATATCCTTTTTTATGGATGAATTTGTAACATTCAAGCTTAGGATAGAAAGCTCAATTTTTAAAAGCTCAAGGGGGATAAAAAACTTAAGATTAGGATTGGAATCTCAAGCTAATTGTATGATAGTCGGTATCCACCAAAGTAGAAAGTTAAGCACTACCTTTATCCTCCACTTTGCTAAATAAGCATCCTTCATCCCTAGATTAGACATCAATCTAAATTGATGAGGGATCTATTGAATGGGCAAATCAGTTTTTAACGTACAACAAACAGGAAATCAGAGCGCTCGCAAAGCATGAGTTTTTTGTATTGATCAATAATAGTTTTGCTCTAATGATGAATTTATAAAATGAAACAAAATTTTTAGTACAACAATATTAAGCGCAAAATAACAATATTGATGTCCTAAGGCGTAAGGAAAATGTAAACTAAAGTTTCTATCAAATGAAGAAATGAATGCAACAACGTCAAGAATGGATATTTTGGGAAGGCCTTTAATCAAGCTTGTAAGGTCCACAACATTGTTGAGAGTTTGAAGGAAGCGAAGGCTATTCAAGCGATGTACTTGGGTTCCTGCTATTGCTTGAGCATCTTTTGCTCTTTTATAAAGTCATTTACTCAAAGTATATTTATTTGAAGTAATATTATCTCTGACATCTAAGTTAATAGAGGAAACACAAGGAAGCTTGTTTATTGCATTTCCAATACAAATATTTGCATGTCCAAGTTCAAAGCCTTTCCTTTCTAATCTTGCTTAGATTGTAATTGTCTCCTATGCGAGTATACGTATTTATAGAGTGACGTGGATTTAATTTATTTTTTTCTCCTAATGCTCCTCTTCAAGTGGGATTTTTTATACTTAAACGAATATTGGTTGTTTTTCAAAGCTTTACATTGACCAATCGTTAAAGAGATACACAAGACAATCCTAAATCAATATTTTCTCTTATTAACAAGAAGGTAACTTAGTAATGTTTTACTACCAGTACTTCGTTTTTTTTTTTTGGATTATCTAAATTGGGCGATATGTGAGTTTTGGAATAGTGGAAATATAAATGATGTTAAACCATGTGTCGTGTGGCAATTATTTGTATAATAGGAAAAACAAAACAAGAGTATGTCCATACTCGCTCACTAAAAGTGAATGTACTTCTCTATGCAACATAAGCGGGAGTTGTTGACATGTTATTTTCATAATCTTTTCTTTTCTTATATAGTCATTTGCTTATATCCTTATATTGTGGTTCAATATCATTTTGCTATTGCCAATGCTATTTCTTTTTTCTAGTTAGATATTGTAAAGGGTCTAATTTACTAGTTATGTTATGTAACTTGCCTTGATTGTAGATGTGAAGAAGTTTCTTTTGGAGGTGACTCCCAAAATAACCGTAAAGGTAGAATGGGAGGTTGTGAACAATCTCTGTCTTTGGTGATGGCATAGAATTTTCGAATGTCATAGTTACTAGATGCTCTAGCATTCTAGCGTGCTACGAATAGTGTATCGTCAGTAGAGTGTGATAGGTGGTGTTCAAAATATAATCGAAAAGCGTTTCAGATTACTCTGGTTATAATGGTGATTTATAAGCGCCTATACATACTAAGAAAGGTATCCCATTGTATCCATAAAGGTAGAAGGGGATTTCGTGAATGATATCTACCTTAATTGATGTCATGATGGATTTATAATTGTAATCCTTGAATTAGTAGTTGATTTAGCGATGAAACCTTCTCCGTAAGAAACCTACATAGCGACGCACTCCGTTGATATCAATTACATAGGAATGTATGTTCCTCTTAAAAGGAAATCCCGAAGTATTTTTATTTGGTCAATCGAATAGCCCGCAAACCCGGAGGACTTCATAGGAATGTATGTTACACTTCACTTGTTTCCTTATCTTTCTAGGTCAATTATTTGTTATTGTGATTTGACCCGATATAATGGGATTAAGATTAATAACTTTGTGGGGATATCATATATGATATTTCATTGCCGTGAATGATGAAACTTTAATTTTCTATAACAAAAATAGTGGGAAAGCGTGAAGCTCCTATCTTCAAGAATGGACATAAAAAATGAATACAAACTTTGCATTTAGCAACTTGCAATTACTACAAGTTGTAAGTCTCCTTTGGTTTATTCTTGAACAATTTTTTGTGATATGAACAAACTGTGACACAGTGTAGTTCTGTGCTGTATTTCTATTTATAGATGATTATAATGTGCCAAAAGGACCATTAAATTTCTAATCGCCTCAGTCTATTTGATGATCTATATATTGAGCTTTGGTACTCTTCCTTTTTGGTACTATTCCTTTTTATGACATTCGGCAGTTTTTTGTTGATATCCGTACTTTGCTTTGAGACTGTGGATCAAGAGGTTTTCCTTTCTTCATGCTGCCTCTCCCGGACAATTTGCTTGGCATATTTGCTCTTTTCCCCCTTATTTGATGTTCTAAATTTGTGATCTTAGTCTCTTATGGTTATGTTTCAGGTTTTCGAAACCCCTCATGGTAGGAAGCACTACAAAGAGGATTTGGTTGGGTGTAGGGTTAAAGTTTGGTGGCCTAAAGATAAAACGTAAGCACTCTAATTTAACAGGTGGATGAAAGATTTTTTGTGTGAATTCATAAGACTGTAGATAATAATTCTTTGCTTACTGCTGCCATTGGCTGCCTAGTACCCATTTATCAAGCTACTGGTACTCTGGACATACTTTAGGTGCATGATCAGAAGGAGGGAACCAATGAAACAACTTTGCTGTCGTCCATATTAGTGAGATTCGAAATACTCGTTCGTTTTGTTCTGTTCATAGAAAATTTAGTAATTACATCAAATTTGTGTCTTTGAATGGTAATCTCAATAGCCTGTATATATGCTTACCTCTCTTCTGTCAATAGCCTGTATATAGGATGACCATTTTGAGAAACGAAATCTCAATATCCTGTACTTTTATGAAGGTTTTTTTTGTTTTCGTGAGCCTGTTCTTGTCCCAATATCGTTTGGGATCCTTTGCTTATGATAGCTTGCACAGTTGGAAGTGTTTAGCTGAGTAGGAGGCCAATGGCTCCATAAGCTGTGGAACCTCTTACTTGATTGCTGCTGCTTTTTTTAATTCTACTGGCTCAACTGCCCAAGTGTTCTCTCTATCAGGTCTATTTGGTTAAAACTTTGTCTCAAATGTTTCTACTTCCTATCCTATTCTGCAGATACTATGAGGGTGTGGTTGCTGAGTTTGATGCATCGAAAATGAAACACCGGGTCAGATTCCCCATTTGTGTCTTTTTTACCTCTCTATTCCCACTGTGAACAGTATAAATCTGCTTACATTTAAGGGTATCGACATTGAATAGCTTTAGTAGAACTTAAAGCTTCTGCAGTGTACCTAGATCGTGCTTGATTTCCACAATTTGTTGATTTGTTTCCAAAGTGGGCGGTGCTATTAACCTCTTACCTTTTCACAAGATATATACATTATTAACAATATTCACATGATCACTTCCATCAGTGATTACCCAATTGTCTGGATCCAGAATATATTCTTCTTACCTGCTTGGAAGCCTTGTCTGAATTTTAGAGGCTTTAATACTTGCTATTTTTGATGCTTTATATCACCTTAATATATCATAACTAGCAACTGCATCCCGTTTTCTATATTTCATGTTCATTTAGAGAATTAGGAGTAAGACAATCTAAAGTTTGCTATGCTCTCTGCTTTGTGGAGGGGCAGTTTATATTTCCTTCTGCTGTTGTAGCCATTGCCAGTTGCTGAAATTGTATACTTTACAGATAGAGTATGATGACGGAGATGAAGAAACTCTGAATCTCAGGAAAGAAATCTGGGAGATGATTGGTGATGATGTACGCATTCAGTTCTTTCAATTATATTCATCTTTGTCACGGTGAATCACATCACCATAATTCTTAATTCTAATCTTGTCTTTATGTTCCCAAATATAGGGAGGGACTGATGATCGAGCTGCTCAACCACCATCTAATCTGTGAGTTTAGCCTATTGACTGTTTTATGCTTTTCACTTTGTGGGAATTCTGAATTTGAGAATTTGAGTTTCCTGTACTTAGTTAGCGGATCAAAAGTTCTTGCAACTGAGTTATATCGTAATATCTTGATTCAACTTTTTCAGTCCATTTCTGAAACACAAGTCTAATAAACTAGCTCAATTCTCTAGATATTTAACAAAGGCGTTCTCTTCATTCAACAAAGTGTTCTTTGTGTCATCCCTATGAAGTCTCTACCAGACTGCGTGTTAATCCTGTGGCTTGCACTTCTTTGCTATATACTCCTCTCTTTTTTTGGCATTTAAAAGGCCACTGAGTTTGTGAGTCAATTGCACCATTGCTGTCCATTAACTTTATTGGCTGCTTTCGAATGCCTTATTGGCTAATTCTCTTTTATAAGTTAGTCTTTGATCTTGTCTAGATCACGACCTTTGTTTTCTAGGCCTCAACCAAAAGGAGACGGTCAAACTCCCAAGAATGGTACGACAGAGAAGGATTCAGCCTCCCATGCGGACACTATATCTGATGGTGAAGACGGTGCTGATGCGAAAACTGAGGCCAAAAGGAGAAAGTTAGTCGAAGGGGAGGAATCCTAACTTCTTTGCGGTTTAATATATCGTTTGTCCGATCTACGGAGGCAGTCATTCCTAAGACTTCTCATGGAATTTCAAATTTTGTCCTGAGACCATCATTTAGTACATGACTTACTATTTGTTATTGGTTTATGACAAGAAACCACATAGTAGATGCTTAGCATCTTAGGCAATATACTGGGTAGCCCTTTGTGTAGAGAAAGAATTGATTAGCTGCTTAAACTTGATATTAAGCATGGCTATAGTTTTCTTGCTAAAAGAATTGATTTAGACAACATAGGCGATGGCTGCTTGACCTGTAGCATGAGCTTGTAGCTCCAGGCTTCAGCTACTTTGCTTTAAGCGGAAGGATGATTAAGGTGACGAATTTTTATGGAATGAAAGCAGTTGGCCTTGTACTTCTTTTGCGTGATTTAATTGTTACTTTTTCTGGATATTTTCTTAACCATGCTATTCCTCGAGTCTTATGTTACATGCGCTTTTTTCATTTTTGTTCAAGTACCTTCTTACTGATGTCTCAGTTCTCCCCTTGCCGACTTGCTGATAAGAGATCTGTTGTGTGGGAAAATTCTTTTGCATGAGTATCATATCCCAGTTTATCGATGAACTATAGAATAGGATCCCCTGCTTTAAATCTTGTTTGAAGCCTGAAACTGATGTAAATTTCACAAGGGTCGGGCTAGGTTGGAGGACCTATGTTACTGGGATCCCTGACCTTTGTGTTTCCACGCCAATTACTGTTATGCTTGTTATGGATATATATTAGCCTATCATGTTCTAGACAATATGTTCAGTATCTGGTACGTTAGGGAATAGAGACGAACTATAGCCCAACGCCTCTCTTGCTGTCTATATCACCCTTGACAGAGGAAAGCGTTTCGTGATATTTTAATTAAAGTTAAGAAACTGATGCTAAATGATTGAAACTGAAGTTCCATGACCTTACCATAAATTCTTCATAGCATCACAAACTCACAATTGTTTTGTACGAATGTAATGATGTAAAACTCACCTACCATGCCTATATGATGTGGAGTTGAGTAAAAGAAACAGCTAACATCATCTTCATTTGGAAGATTCGGCTGGCAGAAAGAAACTGAAAAAAAAAGGCATGATCTCATTTTTCTTCTTGTAGTCTTGGGCAAATTTTTTCTTTTCCTCTCAAATCGATTGCTTTTTTCATTTTATTATGATTAGTGAATTATCAATTTATCACGTGATCACACCTGAACTTCTTTTTCATTATGTTACGATCCATTTGGTATTATCTTATGGGGAATTTAAAGGTTTTTTTTAATGGAGTTTGTCACGCCTTCAGGTTGTAAGAGCACTTCGACCTTGTGATTGCCTTTGGCCCATCTCACTATATTATGAAACTCAAAGTCCGGATTGGATGGTGTCATCGGGATAGCGCGCGACCACCAGTGATTATATGTTTTTTTGGCCCGTTTCAGGATAACCACTCCAGTTCTTAACAAGAAAACAAAACTCACCAACTCCCATATCTCTCTCTGCTTTACCTTTCAGGCCCCCAGCTTGATTTTCCTCTACTGGTTGTTGTTGTTTATATGTCACGGAGGTAGCGCTATCATTATCCTCTCAGAAGAAGCAAATTGACTTTGTTTGCCTATGTTTAGTGCAGATATGTTTATTACTGGATGATATCCGTTGTTACCTTCCAATTATGTTTTTTTTTCCAGTTGATTGACGATTTCACAGGACCAACTGTCCATCTGTGTTAGGTGAAACAGATCCAGGAACTTCTCTCATATTTGGCTATCTATAAATACTTTGGTTCTTCGCCTATCCTGTATCAGTAGTGCATTGTATCCATCCTTTTGTGAACCGATGCATATTTAGCTACACAGGATAGAGTCATTTAAAGCTGCGTGCAGAATTTGTATTTCTGTTGTATAAATATGGCTCCCGCCATCATGCCTGACGATGGTTCGGTTCCTGTTGCTGTTGAGACTGTGTGTGTGACTGGTGCTGGCGGGTTCATTGCTTCATGGTTGGTTAAGCTACTCCTTGCGAAAGGATACAATGTCAAAGGGACGGTGAGAAATCCCGGTAAGCTTCAATGAAGGTTAATTTTATTTTGTTGCTTGCTTAGCCAATCAAGACAGTATATATGTTGTATTGACTGATTGGCTTGCTGCAATTTGGGTGCGTACGCATGACAGATGATCCAAAGAATAGTCATTTGAGGGAGATGGAAGGTGCGAAGGAGAGGCTCACTCTGTGTAAAGCTGATCTGATGGAGTATGAGAGCTTGAAAGCCGCCATTGCTGGCTGCCATGGTGTCTTCCACACGGCTTCTCCGGTTACCGATGATCCTGTAAGTTCAATCCTCAACATAGCTTCCATCTTTGCCTTGGTTTTATTTATTGAGAGTAACAACTGGAGTTGGATGAAAAGTTCCCATGAATTCAATCTTTCAGACAACCTTGGTTTGAAATGTACTGTTGCTTAATTGGACAGGAGCAGATGGTCGAACCGGCTGTCAAAGGAACACGGAATGTGATCGAGGCAGCGGCAGAGGCCGAGGTGAGGCGTGTGGTGTTCACATCGTCCATAGGAGCGGTGTACATGGATCCCAACAGGGGACCTGATGTTGTAGTTGATGAAAGTTGTTGGAGTAACCTTGACTTCTGCAAGAACACCAAGGTAACGTATGGATACTTCTTTGATGTTGATTCGGTTACTTAGATTATTCATACACCAGGGTGACCTTATTTATAAGCAAGCATAAAAAAAATGGTGCTGTTATGTGTAGAATTGGTATTGCTATGGCAAAGCCGTGGCTGAGCAGGCAGCATGGGAGGCGGCAAAGGAGAGAGGGGTAGACTTGGTGGTTGTTTGCCCGGTACTGGTCTTGGGGCCGCTGCTACAGCCCAGTGTGAACGCCAGCATCGTGCACATACTGAAGTACTTGACAGGGTCGGCCAAGACGTACGCTAACGCGGTGCAGGCATATGTGCATGTTTATGATGTGGCCTTGGCTCATATCTTGGTCTATGAGTCCCAGTCTGCATCGGGCAGGTATCTATGTGCAGAAAGCGTGCTTCACCGTGGGGAGGTTTGCACTATCTTGGCCAAGTTCTTCCCGGAGTATCCCATCCCTTCCAAGTCAGTCAGTCAAATCTTTTTCTTGTTAAATGCAGATTCTGTGCCTTTTATCTACAAAATCTCCCGTAGGTTTTTTGCTTTCCAATTTCGACTAGCTTCTTTGTGCTTCAAGTTAAACCTGGGTTCAAAACATAAGAAATTTTGGCCGTGCTTAGCAACATAAGATGAGATTTGTCTTTTTATTGGTAGTATAATTTATTTGATCGGTCGGTTGTCAAACACGCACAGGAATAGTCAATTTAGAGTCGGACTCCGCCTCCAATAGCGAATAAAAATATTGAACATTTTCAAAATGGAACTCTTTTTTGTTATTAAAAGAACAAGTAAAGGAGCAATACGAGCCCTCTTGATAGAACAAGAAATTGGTTTCATATCCTATATAGGGGAAAATGTCATCAATAGAACTGATCATCCTTAATTTCACATCTTTTATCTGAATATTAGCTTCGGGCTTAGTTCATGTATCCGGAGATGTTACCCTGTCGGGGTACGTAGATAATGATCATCAAGGTTTCCATCTTCATACGAAAAGAGTTCAATGGTAGGTGATGTTAGGATTGACAATGAAATTAGACTACAGTGATTTGATGTTTTGTTTGCTTTGGGATCTCTTGAAGTGGAAAACCATTCTATTCCAAGGTGAGCAATTCCTTCCCTCACCAACCACAATGTCTCCATCAAATGTGGAGCCTTCACCAACCAGCAAGCACTAGCAAAAGCTCCGTTTTGTCAATGGCGACACCATTATTTCTCAAGTGGAAGAGTCTACTCATGGATATGATGTGGAGTATTGAAAACAAGAGCTTACGTATCCATGATGCATTTTGGTTTTCCTGGTAAACATTTCCGGTCCGATGTTTTCAAGGAAGTGTGGGTATTTGTCTAGACGGAGACATAATCGATAATTTTGTAGCTTCATGATTCTTATTAGTTTGTCTTTTTCGACGTCTGCTGGTTCTCGCTTGGCCGTTGCCTTGTTGGAAGATAGCCTGTCCAACCTGGACCGTCTAGCGTGTTGTTAAGAACTCCTTGGTCGGAGTTCCAAAGTCTCTGTTTCATCTGTTGTTTCGTGAATAAGTGTCTTTTGTTCCAAAGCTGATGCTGTTGAGATCAATTGTTAAAAGAGAGACTTATCTTTTAAGACACAGATTATATGTCTTCTAAACTGTATGAATTGAATGACAGGTGTTCGGATGAGGTGACGCCGAGAGTAGAACCGTACAAGTTTTCGAACCAGAAGCTCAAGGACCTGGGATTGCAGTTTATACCAGTGAAGCAATGCCTATATGACACCGTCAAGAGCCTCCAAGAGAAGGGCCACATTCCGATCCCTCCATCACCGGAGGACACTATGCCCAAAGGCTAGACCGTGATTCATATCATCACCACCACCACCATCATCATTGTTATAGTTATCCTCTTAATGGTACCCGTGATATAGAAGTTAAAGGTGTATGGATGCAGTTCACATATGGCCTTGAGTCGATTCATTTCCGATAATCATTTGCATGCTCAAGCAGAATCCGTCCTTTTTTCACATCACATGGTGATAACATACATATGTAATGATGACGACAATAGACTGGATTAGAAGATGTACGGGAAGGCTTATGGGCCCTTCCTTATATTTAGTGCTAGCACCTCAAAACATAGACAGCGACACTTAGTGGCTAGGCTATTACATCATTACCTGCTCAACGGCCAGCGATACGTTACCCGTCAGCGCCTTCCGGTCAAAATGGCGACAACTAGCAGATTAACCAAATCCTTCATGGTTCCTTATCATCTTTACACCTGTAGGAGCCAATCTTCAACATTTGGGTTCTCCTATCACAAAAGATTTACATGAGCAATCTTTTCCACCATTATTGTGTAGCCTCGGAAATCATCATACAGAGCATTGAATCCAACTAATCAGAGCTACAACCCAAGAGTTCCTCCAAAACAATCAGACGAGATATGGTACAAGAAAAGCGAACAGCGGAGGCAGACGCAGACCATTACCTGACAAGCGAAAACACAAGCCTGTTCTCCATAGCATTTCACTCAGCTCGGATCACAATCTCGCGATCATTTACATTAAAAAGAGCAAAGAAAACGATACCTGAATACTACTGACGCTTGTCAATCTCCAGATTTTGGTAACTATCTGTCTGAGAAACAGATCACCCCATTCGTCCCTTTACGAGCAGGAAGAACTACAACCGATCTCGTCTGTCACTCATTTATAATACAACACTCTCCTACTAAGGAGTGTCAATTCCTCTGGCAATAGTCTGCAGTTCCTACCAGCTTCGACTGATGGATGTGTAAACATACGTATTTTATTTAAGTGTTTTGTTGCATTTGAGTTCTTTATTTCATGGTTTAGTTTAATTTATATTTTTGGACTTGGATATTGTTGTTTGCGTGTTTTTATTGTATATTTGATTGAGAAGAACAATTTTTGATAACTCAATAATTTTTGATGAAAAAATCTTGAAGATGATCGTGATGAAGTGTGATGATTTGACGATCACTCATGTTGATTTCGATGATTTCTGGTGATACATGCATTGGATAATGATGTTAATGTTCAAAGTCGTTTGAAGTTGTTTTGGAGCTAAACGGATGCGTTTGAGACTTATTTGAGCAAGGATGATTCATAGAAGTTAAACTACATATAGATGGTGATTCGAGACCATTTTGAAGGTGCAAATGATGTCATTTAAAGTATTTTATGATGATATAAGGACTACATGAGATATACCATCGATCAGGACGGAGTTCGAAGAAAAAAAGATATTTTTGATGATTTTTTAAACTATAAACCTCGAAGATTTCAGCAATTACACGGTTTGTTTGGTTCAAATTTTGAATTTGTTTTGGATTTTCTATAAATATCCATATATTTTCTTCATTTTGAGTGAGATTAGGGTTGTTTTTCAGGACTTTTCGACCACTTTTATCCTCTTAAAATCCTAGTTTACATTATTATTTTTCTACGTTTTTGGAAATCGAATCTTGGTATAACATTTTGGATCTTTTCAATTCGTCATCGTACCTTCATTCTTCCACGTTGTATTATTTATCTTTCTTTGTTTATTTACGATTAGGTAGTGATGATGTGCGCAAGGATGATGTATGTGATGATGATTGATATAATGAGTGAGTAATTATATAGTGAAGGATAGATTAATGAAATTTTAGTTAATCCAGATCATGAGATGAATTAGATCACTAAAACCAGTTTCATAGGTTAAGATTGATGTATGAAGTCTGATCTTTATCCATTATATGTTATGAAATCAAATAGTTTGATCACCTATTGATGGCATAACCTAACTATTAATCGCATTAAGTGATTCTATTGATAACAAAATAACAATTCATGTTTTAACCTTATAATCATGACTTTATGATTTATTGCATGTAAACCTATATAGTTTAAGCTCATTGCTATTAATATTCATGTTTGGTATATTCTCTAGTTTTGATTCAATTTATTTATTTTTATTATATATGAGCTTATCGGTATGTTAGGGATAGATAGATTAGGTTAATTATACAAGCTCATTGATAATTAACAATATAACGAATGTGATACTTTATGCCCAAAGATATGACGATCAAACCTATCTAAATAACGAATCCATATGATGTTTATCTATAATTAATTCTAAAAAATTAGAATATAATTAGTCGACCTCTTTATTTTTTTATCACATAAGTGAATGGGTCTCTCGGGTGAGAGGCGAGGATACTCACCACTATACTACAATCACAATATGTTTGCACACACAAATACGACAAAATATTATGTTTAACATAAATAAAATACGTGTGTTTACACACACATCAAAATCACAATATGAATAGAATACTTATTATAACTATTATAATAATGGATGGTTATATTATCAAAATTATTATTTTAATGTGTAATAAATATAAGAAAAAGAATGAGTATTCTTTTCACAAAGTAATTCTTATGACCATCCTAATTCAAATTTTATGTTTTTAGAAGAAACGGTTAAAAAAAATTACGCATAACAATCATCTTATTCAAGAAGAAAATAAGATGTTTGAAAAAAAAAAAAATTGCTAAGTGAAATTGATAAACTCAAATACATATCATTTCAAATAGAACTCTAATTTTTAAATCATATAATAAAACTGAACAATTTTTATGCTTTGTTCTTCCATTCCCTCTCCTCCAACTGCTGCCGCCGCCGTATTGCCCACTCCTTGCTGCTCTTCCTCTTCTTCAGTATCGTTTCTTGTAGGTAAGGAAGCGCTGCTCCTCGTCATCCCCCATTCGTCACCAATAATCTGTCCGATCCATACCACAACAACCAAACAGGTGAAAATCACAACACATGAAACAAATCAATCACATATTTCTCCTAACCACGAATTGGATTAAACAACAAAATCAACTTTTAATCGCATTAATCGAGTATGGAAATCGAAGGAGGTACTTAATCGAGAAAGGAGAAGAATCGGTGGCCGGCGGTGAGTTTTTGTCGAGAGAGGATGAAGGGAACTAGGGTTTTATTTTATGAAGTGTTTTATTTTCATTATTCTTTTGTTATTGAGTTTTTTAGCATTTTAAATCTTTCTTAATTTTAAATAAAACTTTTAAATTTTTATAATTTCAAATTATTTCTTTAATTTATCATGTAATAAATAAAATAATCCATTTTTATTTTTAAAAAGCTTTACAAGTTCAATAGAATCTCCCAAATATTTTTTTTTTAAGATTAAGTAATGATGTTTTACTATTTTTTTCAATTTATTATTTATTTTGTCAAAAAATATGAATAGATTAAATACAAATTGAAGATATTCTTGAAATATCATAATTATATTGTTAAAATTAAAGAAGATATGGATTATATGTATCATTTTATCTAATGACTAATTTAAAAATATGAAGATGTGAGAACTTATTTGAAATTAAGAAATATTTGAGTTATACGATAAAAAGTTTTTTTTATTATTGATTTTGATTTTCATAATAATAATTCCACCTAATATAAGCCATAAAGAAAATTTGCTCAAGGATGAAACTCCATCGAAGAAATAAGAAACAGAGATCAAGCCCACGCACATGAATCACAGATACGTCGACGACATGTTACTTGATCGAAGAAATAAACGAAGCCGGTCGTCGCTCTTCTGTGACAAAATGCCACCACTTCATTAGTGGAGTATATATCATTCGAGCATTGAACTGAGAGGTCAGATGTTGAAATTTATTTTTATAGATATAGTTATCACAATGGGATTGGTTTTGTGGGTAGGGAGAAAAACATGATACCAGTTGTTGGAATAGCAATTATGAAATCTGCATTCTAAATTTTTGTAGAACAAAATATCACTGGTAAATATCTGATATTCCTCACCACTGCCTAACCTTCAAGTATATTCGAATTTTATTTCAACTGAAAACATTTACCAAATGTTGTTTTGTTGAATTTTGAATTAGATTTCAGAATTCGGAATATTCTTTGTTGCGAGGGTTGTTCTGTTGAGAAAGAATAGTCAGCCAATAAAGCTAAACAAAAGAGGAGCAAGAAGAGGCAAGTAGCAGGGGAACAACTCACGATTTATATACATCAGAGGCGTCGGACGCGAACTTGTATAGTCCGAGTCCAAGATGTCGACTGCTGTTGATGGTGTCGCTGATAAGAACAACAATGCCGTCGACAAAAACCAGATTGTGGTTTCTGATGTCAGTACTTTCTGTATAACCCTGTTAGTTTCATAAAAGCTAGAAATATCATGTTCGTTCCAAGATGGATTCGTGTGTCCGACGACTGGGTCATGATGATCTGTGCATCCATTATGGAATTGTATATCGTGCTATCGCTCAACTTGGTTCATATTTCCTGGTGTGAAAGAATTATACATCCCCTTCCATTTGATTTGATGCAGGAGAAAAGCTGGAAGAACTTCTTTGCTTATTTCGGCCCCGGTTTCCTCGTATGTATGGCGTACATTGATCCAGGGAATTGTAAGCGCTTTCTCTATTCGAATGCATATACATACGGGTGATGTTTTCAGATTCCCTAAGTAACACACTTTCATATGACGTGGTTGCTGCACAGTGGAAACCGACCTGCAGTCCGGAGCACAGTACAAGTATGAGGTATATGTGGCTTTATCTTTATGTCGCTCGACAGATATTTCGTGATAAACCTAGGTTGCTCACAGTATCTTCTATGTCCTCCCACAGCAATTTTACATGATGATTGCATTGCTTAAATTGGTCAAATTATTAGCAGGACTTAGCTAAAAGCCTTAAATTTATTTTCCCCTGGTCTTGCTATAATTATGTCAAATATATACTTCCCTTATTCCATGGTTGTCACAAAAAGTTTATTAATGTGCTGGCATGGCCTGAACCTTACTATTCTTTTCGGTGATTTTTAGTTGCTATGGGTGATACTGTTGGCTACGATTGCCGGACTTCTGATTCAATCCCTTGCTTGCAACCTCGGGACTGTTACTGGTTTGTTTCATCGTTTTAGTGGTCCATAATATCCTTCATATGGTCTTTACCCCGATTAACAAGTTGTTCCTCTAATGTCAGGGAGACATCTAGCAGAGCATTGCAGGGAGGAATACCCAAAGGTGCCAAACTTCATACTGTGGATTCTTGCCGAGATCTCCATCATTGCATGTGATATCCCCGAAGGTTACGCCCATTTAGTGATTCAATAGTCTGGAAATTAAACGGATGCACTTACTATCATTTTGTACTGAAGTTGTTTTCTGATCCTTAATATTTTTTCCCCTTGCTTCTACAGTCATAGGAACAGCTTTTGCTTTGAAAATGCTTTTCAGCATTCCAGTTTGGATGGGAGTTCTTTTGACGGGGCTTAGTACTTTGCTTCTCCTGTTGCTTCAACAATACGGGGTGAGTTCGAAATTTCGAGTAACAACACTATGGTAAAACATTACTGCCGGAAGCAAGGAAAATTCTTCGTTTCAAGTTTGTGAGTTCAATAGTTTTGTTATCCAATGATTTAGGTCCGCAAACTCGAGTTGCTTATCGCGTTTTTGGTGCTTATAGTAGCTGTGTGCTTCTGTATGGAGCTCGGATATGCAAAACCTCGAGCTTCAGAAGTGTTCCGTGGTCTTTTTGTTCCCTCCCTCAAAGGGGATGGCGCAACTGCACTTGCCATTTCTCTTCTTGGGGCCATGGTTATGCCGTAAGTTCTCCTTAATGCCCAAAACCAGTTGTTTCTTCTACTCCTATTATTGCTTCCTTCTGATATCCTTGTGGCTCGCTGCAGACATAATCTCTTCCTTCACTCAGCATTGGCACTTTCCAGGAAGGTCCCGCGAACTGATGGTGGCATCAAGGTAAACCAATAAGGGAGTAATACTAGTATCATCTGTGTAGCTTAATCGTATGTGCTTAGTTTGGATTATACCTAGCCTAGCATACTTGTATTTCAGGGCACTTAACATTTCACTTATTAATATTTCAGGAGGCCTGCCGATACTATCTAATAGAAACTGGTATCGCTCTTGCTGTGGGCTTTGTGATCAATGTTTGTGTTATAGCAGTAAGTGGCCAAGTTTGTAACTCTCCGGGATTGAGTGCCGAAGATAAGAAAAAATGTTCTGATTTGGATCTGGATAGCGCTTCATTCCTGTTGCGAGTAAGAAGTCATTCCTTATATTTTTGGTTTGCTTGTAGCTCCTTCGTATTCTGTTCTCTTATAATTTTCTCATTATTTCATAGCATGTCTTGGGTAAATGGAGCTCAACACTATTTGCCATTTCGCTATTAGCATCGGGTCAAAGTTCTACCATTACAGGAACGTATGCTGGCCAATATGTTATGCAGGTATCTTACGATCCTCATATAGTTGGAATTGAAATTACTCTCATGTCATTGCACGAGATTCCTGAAACTGAAGTATTTAACTTATGTTATGTAGTTGACCAAAACTTTTGAAGAACTGATATTACAAAGACATCCTAACATCATATAGATGTAATGCCGACAAATCTTATATTCAGTTTTGCCTTTTTGTTAGGGCTTTCTCAATATAAATATGGTCGTGTGGCTGAGGAACTTATTGACTCGATGCTTGGCTATTATCCCTAGTCTGATTGTGGCACTAATAGGTGGATCTACAGGAGCCGGAAAGTTGATCATTATTGCTTCGGTATATTTGCTCATCACCATATATAATCTTCGTTTATGATGCTTGTGTTATTGGTTCCTATCATGCCCTTTCGGTAGAGTATCTGGGTTCTGGATTCTTAAGTTTGCCATGTTCGTGTCCACCCCTCGATCGAATCATACATTTACAATCCGTTCTCGTCCATTTAATTCTCAAAGACTGTCGACTGTATTCATAAAGTTCATATGAGCTCATTTCTTGGTTATGTTTTCATGACAGATGATACTGTCTTTTGAACTGCCGTTTGCTCTAGTTCCGCTACTCAAATTCACAAGCAGTAAAGAGAAGATGGGATCTCACGCTAACTCGCGAGTGGTAATGTAGCTCATTAATCCTTCATGAGATGCGGTTGTCTACTCATCATTCACATGACCGCAGCTTAAGATGTAATATCGGCAACAAAAGCCTTTCCATGATGTGTGTTTTTTTCATATGCAGAAAGCAGCAGTGACTTGGATTGTTGGTCTCTTGCTTATGGGAATCAATATTTACTACCTCGTTAGCAGCTTAACAGGCGTCGTCTTCCACGGGAAACAAAAACTGTCATCAAGAATATGCATCGGAGTATTTGGCTTCGCGGCGACATTGGTCTATTTGGCCGCTATCGGGTACCTGGTGTTCCGCAAATCTAAAAAGACTAACAAACCTGTTCAATCTGATCACAGCTCGCACAAGAACATGCAGATCCCTGTAACTCCCGGTGATGTTTAGTAGCTGACCCTGTGACACGCTTTGTCAGTTGTATATGATCTAGAAATATGAAACATATTGTGACAATATCTACGCGTTCAACTAGGGTTAACACGACTGCATTTACGGAGCCTTTAATGACACATTCATAATCACTTTAGTGGTCGTTACTCTAGATGAATTTTCCAGAAAATAGGTTGCGCTCCGGTCTAATGTAGGTGCGATAATCACTGTACCACCAAGATCCGTATGATATTTAACTATACGAATCACAAGTTCTTAGCTTTGATACATGGAGATAAATCTCCTGCTGCAAAGCCCCTGATTATATAACATCCTCATTGTAATTCCAGCAAATCGAGGGGGGCCATAAGTACATGATAAACCCAAAATCAAAATCTAATAGCTAAGCACACAAATGATCATTGACAACACACACATTGTACATACAGAGAAGGTTCCCTAGTATTGTTTCGGCACCACGTTCAACGAGTCAAGGTTAATCTCGACATTTTACATTATCCTCACCTTGCCAACTCCAGACAATATCATCCATCTCCTCCCTCACATCGACCTCGATCCACCTCGCATACTCCAATGCATCGCCGGCGGACCTCGAAAACTCCACCACGGCGACACCGGGCGCCGCCTCGAACACCTCGGCGATCACCGCGAGTTTTCCCATTCTGCCCTCAGTCTTCCCCTCCATCTTCACCCTGAACTCCCCCTTTTCGCTCTCCACATTCAAGTTCAGCTTCTTCGCCGCCGATTCCAGTTTCTTCACGATTGAGGAGGCCGGGAGGCGGGAGGTGAAGAGAGCGCCGGATTTGGCGTGAGGATCGAAGAGGGACGAGAGGTCGAAACCCGATGACATTGAGGTTATGAGTTCGAACGCGTTGTAGAATCGTGGGGAGGGCTTAGGGCTAGGGTTAGAGTTTGGGGTTGATGTGAGGGTGGGGTTGATGATTGTGGTGGGATCGTCGATTGAGAATGAGGGTGATCTCGAGAAACCTATTGATGTACAAATAACATTGTCAGAGCAAACAATACATAGAGATCTTCGTTAGATCATAAGTTTGGTTGATGCGACTTCTATTTAATCAGTGCTAGTACTGAATGTGTATACTGTTCATGATTTAAGCTAGCAGTGAAAACAAAGAATGAAATAAAATACACATAAATTTAACATTTCGTATAAATTTTTGTGTCAAAAATCATCGTTGAATACAGTTCATTTCCCCCGAGTTTTAAGACACAAATATTGAATATGATGCTTAAACTTTATTCCCTTTAGTATCATCCTTCAGGTTCTGAGACCAAAGAGGAGATATAGGTAATAGTACTTCGTATTATGTATAACTCGAAGTTCTGATGAAGTTAATTTCTCCATACCTTTGGTGAACCAGGGAACCCTCATGATAGCCGGAATCGAGATTCGTTTCCCAGGATCGACAACCAGTAGCTTCGAGATCAGTCTCCTGGCATCCGACGAGAACCAAGGCGGGATCTCGAATTCCCCCTTAAACAACTTTCTATACATATTCATCAGATTCTCATCCTGGAAGGGCAAAAAACCAGCAAGTAACACATATAAGATAACCCCACAGGACCAGATATCAGCCTTGGCTCCATCATATCCCTTCCTCCTCAGCACCTCAGGTGCGACATACGCCGGAGTCCCACACTGCGTGTACAATAATCCGTCGTGCCTGTGCTGCTCGGGCAACGCAGATAACCCGAAATCAGATACCTTGAGGTTACCTTCATCGTCTAACAAAAGATTCTCGGGCTTCAGATCCCGGTGGTACACACCGCGGCTATGACAGAAGTCAACGGCACTGATCAGCTGCTGAAAATATTTCTTGGCGATTTCTTCCCTCAACTTCCCTTTGAGGATCTTCGCGAACAGCTCGCCTCCTCGAACATACTCCATCACGAAAAAGATCCTAGACCGAGTCGCCAACACTTCTTTCAGCTGGACTATATTGGGATGACGGACGAGTCTCATCACGGAGATTTCACGCTGTATCTGATCGATCATGCGCGCCTTTCTGACCTGTTCTTTTTCAAGTACCTTGATCGCCACGTTCTCGTTAGCGAAGATGTTCTTGGCGTGGTAGACCTTCGCGAAGGTGCCTTTGCCGAGTAATCTCCCCATCTCGTATTTCCCGAAGATGATGTTGCTCGATCGATCCGCCATCTGGTTTTGTGTTCGTGATCTCGGATTGTTAAGAGTTCTTGTTTAGTGTTACAGAGGAATGGTGAACATCCATGACAGGGTGATCAAGATGATTGATGAGGTATAATGTCTGACGCAGTTCATTTACTATAAGTATACAGATGGGATGATGGGATTGTTATTGGAGAAAAAGAAGTGGGTGTTGTGTGAGGCGAGGATTGGAGTCCTTTTCCATGGGGAAGGGAAGTGGGAAGAGGGCGAGGGAAACCTTGTGCCAAGCACACAAGACGCTGAAAGGATATGATAGGAGTGTAGTTGTGATTTGGTGATGGGTATTTTTGCGACTTTGTCCATTAGTATATGTTTTGTCCAGTCCCACTATGGTTTGCTGTGAAGCAAGTGAAAACTGGCAAATGCTGCGATAAGTCATGAC
Organism: Drosera capensis; assembly: GCA_001925005.1. Classification (NCBI taxonomy): domain Eukaryota; kingdom Viridiplantae; phylum Streptophyta; class Magnoliopsida; order Caryophyllales; family Droseraceae; genus Drosera; species Drosera capensis. The sequence goes on from LIEC01000028.1 coordinate 31,819, forward strand.
AACTTTTAAAGGGTAACAGTTTAATAGTTTGCGTCTTGTTTCAACCACTAGTCACCGTTGTTGTGACACTATTGACCACAGGTTTTTCTTCATTAGAGGATGATGATTGTGATCATATATATTCTAAAATTGTGTTGATGACACAGAACCTGGGTCGATGTCAGATACGAGACATAAAAAGACAAATAAGATATCCAATGAGGATATTTTGTCATCTACATGGATCTTTTGGTTAAAAAGATATTACCTTCGTTTCGAAATTTTGACCACGTATCAATATAAAATTTGACATGAGTACAATGACGATCAGTTATAATTTTTGGTAAATTTATCGTGAAATATCAATGATTGTGTAAATTACGTACTTCATTCCAATACACGTTGCAAATGATCAGACATGATTTGATATGAAAACAAGATTTGTATTGATACGTATAGAATAATATAAAATATATGTATTATAATAATTATAGGACGGAGGGAATATTACAATAAAAATCATTAGAAATTGAACACGACAAAAAGATTTTCGGGTGCAATAGGTAGGAAACGATGTCACGATGAACATAGCATCAGAAATCGATATTCAGAACTAATCTTTGTGTTTATCTCATTATATGACCCCTTATAGATAAGTATGAAAAACTAGTATGTCGACCTTTACCTTAAAGGTAAGGTATATACTCCAGTTATGAGAAAGACATTTCTTTGTTTAGACTTTGGGAAAAAAAGTACAAAAATTTCCCTTTCTTGTTTTGGGCAGCTGTGACCCATGCGATACTAACTCCACCCCATTTTCTGAATTTGTGACAGTAAAAATATAAGATTTATTTTTAAAATTAATTAATAATAGAAGAAAAAATTTATAATTTATTTATATTATTATAAATTTTATTCAAATTTCGATATGGATTTAGTATCTCTAACACGTCACTTCACGTAAATGTCTTTTTTTGACTTGAAACGTGAATTGATAATAGAATGACGTAAGATACATTTTACGGTTAATCCAATCCGTACGAATATGACTCTGATATTCTAGCAAACATAATGTTCATTTTAAAATCTATTGATAATAAAAAAAATTCATATCCTATTTATATTAACGTATATTTTATTCAAACCTGGATGGGTTTGATGTATGAACTTGGATACTGTCCAACCTCTACAAGCAACGTAGGCAAAGACCCCACTTACCCGGAATTTTATTATAAAAAGAAACATACACAAATCAAGCTGAGCAACAAAAGAGTTTACTAAACCAACGTGCTTTGAACCAACTGCAAGTTGACATTTTGGGATATTGGGTGGGCAGAGAATAATGTGACATATGGCATGGGCCATACTACATGAAGATAACATCAACAATGTGATCTCCTTATCCAGGGTTTTTTCCGAAAATGGTTAAACAAAAAAAATCCAAATCTAAACCTCACACAAATTAAATTCTCAATCTGCTGTGTGTTATAAATTAAACTATCCATCATCTAAGTTTAAAATGTGTTAATCAAACCGTTACGTATATATTGGAACCAAAAAAACAAAATACTTGAAACGTTGATAAAAAAGAAATGTAGAATGTCATTCCTAAACATTCCTAAACAAAGACACATGACATCTAACGCATGAAAAAAAAAAAAACACAGTTTTTAAGTGAGACGCACACCGTCCTTGGGTGCGGCGCACAGTTGATAGCAAAACCAAACCAATTCGTTTTCTCCCTTCCACCTGGTATGATCACCCCCTTCCATCACTTCCTTTTTGTTAATTCTCACTCAAAAATAAAATGTTCAAAAAGCACCTAATCAAAACTCCATGTTGCTCTCCGAGGAACATTTATATTAAGTTTAATTTTTTCTCATCAATGTAAAACAAATCGTTTTTTCAGAAAACGAGTTTTATTTTATTGAAGAAATCGTTTTCTCAGGAAATGAATTCTAATCAATTTTTATGATTTCTTTTTCACATAAATAAAACTTGTTTAATTTATATCATAGAAATCATTTCCCTTTTGAACTCGTCTTTTTAAATAATGATTTCTATTTTGACGTTAAACGAGAAAAAAACTTAAAAAAAACAATGACGGTGAGAAAGGAGAGGTGGTGGAAGGGCGTGATCATGCCAGGTGGAAGGGAAAAAACGAACCCTTATTTTCAAACCCTGTTAAAAACGCACAGCGTCTTTCAAAGAAACACAGAGCGTCTTCCATCATGTCAAATACGCTGTGTCTCTTTCCTCTAAAGCCAGGTTGTGCGTCTTTTTTTCTACCCACGCACGAACACATTATATTGAGAAATAAGTTTGATGGGTTAGACAGAGAATATTTTTTGTTGACCGTAGTATTTTAGGAAAAATTCCGCTTATCCGAGAATGGACTAACGTGGACACCAAAATTTATGGTGATTCAATCAAATGCTGAGTTGTGCTATGAGGATACTGGATCTCTTCGAGAATGACTATCACAAGAGTGGATCATACCCTACTGCCTCTTGTTACTTCCAGATAGTACTAGTGATGACATGATATCGACGTCTTTGTCTGAACCCAAGACGTGATAATATTAGCACCGTAACGTCATAAGATTATACTGTACCTGGTTATTGAAATGTGTCTTTGAACATGAGCTTTCTGGGAATCTGTATTCGACGATTAACTACGATTGTCGTTCGTTTGCTTCCACTATCATAGACAATCAGCTGGTCAAAATGTTGATTGGGTATTGCAACTTACTAAATTCAAATTATGATGACCTGACTTCTCAGTGTTACATTCCTGATCTTTAGAAATATTGTCGAAATATCTTTAATAGTAGTTTATTTATTCTTTTAAGATAGGCACACGGCACACCTTATTGTTAGATTGATTCACTGCCAAGATGTCGGCGAAGATAACATATACAAAGGGAACTTCCACATACTTCATCTCCACCGCCAAGATAGTAGCCGGTGCATGCGACTTTATAATATGATGATATATATATGTTGAATACTCGCATCATGTGGTCTGACTATAAGTTACTGTTACGCCATTGGTGAGTATATATCTGTGAGAAAATTTGGGATCCAACGGGCCAAGACACTTGATTGGACTGGATCACTGGACTGTTGAATTGGACAATTTCTTGCCATATGGTAAAAGTATAGTTGGGGTTTTCATTGCTTTCTGATAGGCAAAGCCCACTGGAGAGTCATATCAGCTTTCGGGCCGGTATATTAATATTTGCCCGTTTCCAAGCATCTTGTCTACCATGTTTCGTCATTGTAGGGTACGTGTTTGATCCAATGATAAACAATCATTTTTCTGATGAAATGATCAGAGTTAAATACACAGGCGTGCCACACTTCCTAAAAACACCCTTGATCGCCAGTAGAATCGGGCAACAAACACTATTTTCATCATCGATGATAAGGTTCTTCGCTTTGCATCGAATTAAACCACATGCTTCACCGTTTGTGCGGACCCGTCAATTCCTTTGAGTTTCATTCTTGCGAAGGTACTCACCGGGCGGGATACTTAATGCGTTAGCTACATTACTGCGCGGGTCAGGCGCAACAACCTTGTGAGAAAATTTCGGGTCCAACGGACCAAGACTCTTGATTGGACAGTCCAATTTCGACTGGATCACTGGAGTGTTAAATTGGGTTTATTCTGTTCTACGTGAGAAAAGGATATTAGTAGGGCCCAAGCATAATTGGGCTTTTTATCGCTTACTGATAGGAAAAGCCCATTGCAGAGCCATACGGCTTTTGACCTGGCATATCAATCTGCCAGTTTGGGGCTTTTTTTTTCTTTTAAAGCGTCATTTTTCATATGTTCACTTTTTTCATCGTTGTCAATAAAAATTAGTCTGATAATTCATTTTTTTTTTAGATTCGATATCTTTTAAATATATCAAAAAAATTAATAATGAAGATATCATTGTGTATATCTCTTCCTTCCACACCTAATACTCGACCCGACATCATTCGATCAAGAAGGGCATGACCCCAACCATAAACGTCGTGTTGTTGTGGGAACGACGACGACGACTCGTAGAAGTTAGGGGACTTGTTTTGACGGTTAACACAGTCGCTTATTATACAGGTAGAACATTGATGGAGCACAAGGAACAAGCGACATATCGTCATCACTTATGAAATTTGGAAGCTGGAAAGAGGTATCATACCTGTTTTAAGACAAGGCACAACTAGGTCCTTTTGTTTCCGTGTGTGTGATCTGGTCAATACGGGAGAATGATTAGATACTACACGAAAATGAGAATGTCAACGCCTTTGACTGCGTCATGGATCAAGTGCGAACCCATGCGACTTTGGTTCAAGTCAAATGCAGCTTTTCAACATTTAATTTCATGTACACTTGCTAGCTAGATCCAAAAATCAATTTAAAGTTCTCAGCCTATGCAAATAGTGATCATTGACAAATGTTTATAGACTTAATTAGGACAACAACAACATCAATGGAAATTAAGAATGGAACAACTCGAGTGTTGACATTTAATGATTGACAATACCAAGCACTCGATAATACTCCCTCCGTCCCACATATTTTTTAACATATACGTATTTTATATTATTATATATTTTTAATCTCACAAAAGATGCAACACATATGTATTTTGTATTATTCTCGTTTTCATATCAAATCACGTCTAATCATTGCGTAATATGTATTAGGTTAAAATATATAACTTACACAACCATTGATGTTTTACGTTGAATTTATAAAAACACCGTATTTGAATTTATACAACTATTGATATTTCATGATAAATTTATAAAAAACTATGTTTGAACGTCGTTATGCACGTATCAAATTTTGCATCGATACGCGTGCTAAATCAATCCGTTGCATTCCTTATGGGACGAAGGAGTAATATACATCAATATAGGTCTCGTTTTCGTATCAAATCACGTCTGATCGTCCCGCAACATGTATTAAATTGAAATACGTAACTTATACAATACTATGTTTCCATAAATTTAAAAAAATTATATTTGATCGAAGTCGTACGTATGTCAAATTTTATATCGACACATATGCAAAGTTAAAACGTTGTAAAAATGATGGGACAGAGGGAGTACCAAGTCTTTGCGGCATATATAGGTAATGAAGAATAATGATAGTAGTAAATTTGTTCTCGATGCATGTCAAAATGTATTGTGTACTCTGGCCTCGTCATACATTATGTATTGCTGCAGTTTTTAACACTTACATAAAATCATCTTCTTTATCCTGGGTGATCGATTGGAGAGAATCGTTTGATTGTCCAATATTAGTACTCCTCCTTCTAGAAATAGAATTTTGTGAAATTTGATGAAAAAATAATATATCTTTTTCAATAATAGTAGGATTTTTTTAGAAGTTGAGAGAATAGTTAATAGTAATATTTTTATGATAAAAACTTTAAAAAAAAAAACAAAAAAATATTTTTTATATTTTGACATTATTCAGTATTATCTATATTTCGGGATAAAGGTAAATATGATTTATTTTGTGGTGTGAAAATTCATTGCTTGCAAGTATCATTTATGGGAGAAATGAAACATTTCATTAAATTTGATCCTTTTTATGAATTTATAGTTGAAATCTTATGAGTTGGGAGTATAATTTGTTTACTTGGCTATGATGAGATAAACAGTTAACGGGTTGACCCGAGTAGCTGGTCCACGGCCTGTTCTGGTCCTGATAATTTTACGTCATGGATTATCTCACCCCCCATAACAGTTGTGACTTTCATTTTCCTCTTATGGTATCGATTTTCAAAACCAACAAGTATCCCAACTGACAGCTGCAAAAACAACAAAGTAGTATCAGAGTCATTAGTCATAACTCACCGACTTTTGTTTGACCAAGCCACTTTGTGACTATTTGTTGTAATTCTAATTCACTCATCGCTATTTCCGAAAAAGGAGAGAAAATAAAATACTTTCTTTGTTTTAGATAAATTATAATATATTAATTTACATGATTATTAACGAATATATTGATTTTAAATTAATTTAATTTGATGCACTTGTGAGTGAGATGAAGAAAATTATGAGTGAAAAAAATATGATAAAAAAAGATAATGTGATATAAAATAAAAGTATTTTTGGATTTTTAGTATTCAAAAGTTGTTTAATATGAAAGTGTGGGACAAAAAAAAACTTAAGTGAAAGTCAATTTGTTGTATATTTTGTGGGACAAAAAAAACTAATTTAAGTAAAATAATACTTCATCCGTCCTATATTATAAACAATATTGTCAATCATTATATTATTCAATACGTATTTTGGAGAGTTTCATTTATAGTCTTAATAATGCATGAAAAATTATGCGATTGACGTCGAGTTGAAATAAATAACTTAAATTTTCACAGTGTTTCATAATAATTTTTTAAAAAAATAACATTTGATCGTTCCGTGACGCGAATCAAATTTCGTCTCGATAAATGTGTTCAAATCGTTGCTTATAATTCGAGACGAAAGGAGTATTTGATAACACAGGATTCAAAAGTTATCATAACGAACCTTCGTATCACGTCACAGCTAGTTCCTCCGTCCTATATAAATTACGACACAATACTAAAAATGAACATTCCATATAAATTACAAAATTTTCTATTTAGTAAATTTTTTGTGTCAAAATATCCAAAATATCAATACTTTATATCAATTATTTTCTTTATTATTATTTTATCTTTTTCTACTCACTCATAATTCTCATCGTTATTCTTTATACTTTATCTTAATTTCTTTCTTTATCCACTCATAATTACTATTCATCTAATTCATATTTCAATAAAAACATATAAATAAAAAAAATATCAAACTCAATTCATTTTCTTAATAATGTTGCAAAATCAAATGGCTTATAATCTACCGTACTGCCTATTTGGCATATCAAAACTGTTTGGATCGGGACACAGCATCATCAATGATTGAGAATTGTGGATTCACACATGTGGGCGGTTTTGGATTAGTAAATGTTTGGGAGGACCAAGACTTGACAGGCTTCCAAGTTGACCCAGTTGCTTCCTATAATTTGGAGGATGAACCCACTTGTATTAGCTGGATAATTGCACGTGCATATCAAAGTTTTTAATATATCTTGCTGGCATCGTATGTTTATCGTCACTGCTTTGTTATGTTTATTTTTTTCTTACAATGTCAAAGAAAAAAAAATCTGTTTTCTAGAAAAAAAATTTACTATTTTTTAAAAAATCGTTTCCTAAGAGATCAATTTCTAACCAACAAAAATCGCAAATCACTTGAAATTATTTTTTTTCTTTAGGAGACGAATTCTTGTGTCACTTGAATCCGTTTTTCTTTTTTAAGATGTGTGTTAAATAAGTTCTATATTTTCAAAATATAAATGCACCTTCATTTATTAATAAGAAATCGTCTCCTTATGAGACGATTTTTGTTGGTGAAAAATCGTCTTTTGAGGAAATGATTTCTTCGAAAAAAATAAACTCGTTTTTTGAAAAAGCGATTTTTTTTTTGAGATTGATGAGAAAAATTTGGATATCAAACAAGTGCTCGCTACCGTTCACCTTAGCTTATCACGGCTATAACACATTTTGACCTGAGTCTATATAAGCAACCAAATTTCCCAAATAAAGATTAATTAAGTTGTTACTATCTATTTGAATCAATATTCTGAAAATAATAGTTCTATGTTATTATATCCACCAATTCAAAAGATCAAATAACACATTTCAACCATAATCTAATTAAACAGAACTCTCTTTTGAAAAAGTTAAGACTGTTGCAATTGATTAGGGTTTGGTTCTTTTTATAGGATTAGAGTTTGAATTCTAATTAAAATAAAAATCACATATAAATTAAAACTCGAACTTGAAAAATAAAGATCATTTATACAAGTATATTATATACTGTGATACACATATTTAAGGATTTTTAAAACATAAATCAAAATTTATTTAAGTCATATTTATGAATCGTTGATTTATGGTGAATACTTAATCAAAATAGCAAAAAAAAATTGCGATTAATATCTTATGAGTTTTTTTATAGATATATTTGATGTGAATTTTTTTATTGTTAATGGTAATTTTCTTGCTTTCATCCACATCGAAGAGTACACGTGTTGGTTTAATATTATCATTTGAGGTCGAGTTTCATGGGCGGCACCAACCAAACTCATCAACAAGACGTTGGTTTTTTGCTGGCAAAGCGCGTAAACGCAGCGTTTCAAGTTTCTACCCCGTGTTCCTAAAGCTATCTGTCAGAATAGGCCCATTAAATCTAATCTAACTTAATATATATATTCCATCCATGTCACAAACATGATAATATAAACGTATTTTATATTATTTTTATATATATGAATATATGTGTTGTTTTCATATGAAATCAAATCTAATCGTCCTATAGCATATATTAAATTGAAATACGTAACTTATATATCTATTGAGATTTCATGACAAATTTACAAAAAAAACTACGTTTGATCATTGTTGTACGCGTATCAAATTTTACATCGACACGCGTGTTCAGTAAAAAACTTGTATTCTTTATAGGATGAAGAAAGTAGAATTACACTAAGTTTTCGGATGGTATGTCATGACATCCCATGTAATGTGATCAATATCTTTTAATCCATTATTTAATAAGCAATCACAATATTAGTTATATAAGATTAATCATTTATGCTATTTATCTACATTAAAATCTAATATTTCACTATCAATCATAACCATCCATTTTAATCTTATGATTTTTTACTCCATATCTTATGATTTTTTACTTAAAATTTTAATTTAATATTTCACAACCAATCACAAGAGCCATCCATAATTTTTAATTTTAATATTTAAAATTGTATAATGTAACTTTTACTTTTTATATTATAAGCTAAAAAATTTATACTAAATTTTGTTAAATATATACTATTAGATTTTAGGTATTTAATATAAAATATATTAAAATATGATAATATATATTCATCAACTTATAATATAAAAACTAAACTTGTAGTTTAAAATCAGCCATGTTAAATCAGTCATATTCAATCAGCCCCATGTTTCCGTTATAAATATATTTATATATTTTCAATCAATCAATACGAAACGAGATGTCATTGGATCTGTCACAAAGATTGGGTCAGTTACAAAAGTGTTTGGAAAACTCAGAAAAATGAAGTAACAATCATAAATCAAAGTTACATCGTTTCCCATGTTTTTTTAGGCTTTCATTTTAACTATTTTTTGAAAAAAAAAAATTAATTTTATTTTGTTGTTGAAATGAAGAAGCAATGGTCACAATATGGGAAGCGAAAATGGATGAGCTTATTCAACTATTTGAGAACCATCACGACAAGCAAGTTGATTTGTAAGGAATTCGAAGATAATAACACGTACCTAGTCGATTGTTATATATCTTTTTGTACTAATTCTTGCAGGATGAAACTACCTGAACATATTGCAAACAATAATATTATTTGTCAATTCTGATATCGAGGAAACCAGAGGAGTGTAATCAATGAACGAAGTCGACGGAGAGAATAAGATGGTGTTGCAAAAAGAAGAACTTCAAAATAATGAAACATTGGAATAACTCAAAACAAAAAATAGAAAAACTATTGCAGAAATTTTAGAATATACTCTATCAAGTAAGATAAGAAATAACATATTGATAAAATTGAAACAATGATCTTCATAATTATCTGCAAGTATTGATAAGATGTACAGGTGAAAGTGTTTTGTTTTTGTTTTTTTTGTTTTGTTTTGTTTGTTTGTTTTTTTTTTTTTTTTGCAATACAACCATTGTTAAGCTCTATGAAGTTTATCCATGATACTGCAATGCTTGCAAACAGTAACATCATAAAATGATACAAATGAAAAACAACTTAGTTGTGACAATTGCTCAAATCAGATATCACTCAAAGATAAAAATTCATGTTATGGAAACCAATAATTTTAATTTTATAGATTTTTCTATTCATTAGTCGAACAACTAGTGGGCATACCAATGACTCAACGAATAGCTGATAACAAAGAGGTGAGAATTCAATGAACAATAAGATTATTAAAAGAATTCAAATCTATATAATGTCAATCATATTCAACATATTAATATCATAATTTCATAGATTGTGTGATCCTTTTTCAATTTGAGAAATGTATTGGCAATCCCTATACTAATTTCTAGATGGCTTAGGTGAAGCTCAAATTTGCTTAAAATAGCAAGAAGTCAAGGGATGCTTATAAGAAATTTTGGACAATCAATAAAATGATGAAAAAACGTTGATTTCAACTTCCTCAAACACAAACCAGAAACCTTGGTCTTCATTTTTATCTTTTTTGACTGAAATACGAAGGAGAATATCGGCATTGCAACTCCATCGTCTTCCTCTTCTTCTTGGGGTCCTTCACTTCGGTTGATGTCTCTCCTACTTGCTTTCTTCGATTAATAGCAGATGTTGTCGTTTTTTGTTTCGATTTTTCCATTGTGAGTGAAATGTTTGCATCCTTCTGTTTTGATGTCCTCATTTTGAGTGAATCATTTTTTATTTAGAGTTTAGGCTTTCTTAATTGAAACAAAATTAGAAGAATTTAGATAACGTGAGTGGATGAATTGGATTAATTGAGATCTAGAGTTCCTAAGGAATTTGAAGAGGGATTTAGGAACTGGAGGGAGTGTTCATGGAGGGATTAGCAAATGGGAGTTTGATTAAGGAAGAAGAAAATGGTGTGAACACAAGATGACTTTGGCATAGCATGATAATTTTGAGTCATTTAGGGAGTGAAATATAGGGATAATTTGAATGAGAAAGGAAAATTTATATTAAAATATTTTAAGGAATGAATTTTATTGAAACGTTGATTTAGAGATTTATCAACAAATTTTCCTATAATAAAACAGTCAAACTAAAAAAAATATTTCATAATGAATGAAGTATAATTCCATCAAATTCAGGAAGAATATCCGATTAAAGATGTCACCAACAACACAGTTCGCATCCCGCATCCTCAAGGCTCACGGATCCTATTTTCTCCTTGGACTTTCTTTTTTGTTAACATGCTTCCGTCCATTCTTCCAGTAAAATGTTCTGTCAAAGAGTTCAAATGGGGAAATGAGTTGGATTCTAGTTGGTTCCATTTCATTTTCAACGTCAAGTCCATCTTCAGCGCTGAAATCTTCATTACAAAACGTTACCTTTTCTACATAACATTATCCCAATGTTGGGAGCTAATATGAGCATCGGGATATACATCCCCATTAGTTCTGTAATATTTGATTGATTATGAAAAAGCAAAAACAATTAAGAAATTACGTAATAAATTATCTCATCGTTGTATACCAATGATTTTCCCTCAAACACTTAGCACTGCAGTTAATTAATTCAAGAAAATCAATGGCTATGCCCCATGGGTAATTAATCAAAAACAAGGTGATTATATTCACCCAAGTGATTGGAAATTGAATTCTCTTTTTTTTTTTTTTTTTTTATAACTTTTTTTCTTCTCTTTTACCGTCATCTCTTACCTCACTCAACCTATTATGTGCTTCTAGATCTAAGTCTGATCTTTTTTATTCCTTTTTTTGTTTTGGACTCCATTCGTTTGACTTTTTTCAATCAACTCAGTCATTCGAATTACGGAACTACTACTTCATCATGTCGTCAATCTTATTGAAGTGCAAGTAGAATTCTTGCATTATTTATCCCGGTTATATATTGGTATAAAAGAGATTGTTTTCTAAAATCTCGCATGAATGTCAACTCTTTTGATTGAAAAAAAAAATGTTTATCAAGAATTAACCTCTTTTGATAAGTCACTTGGTAAACTATCATTTGAAGGTTCTGAAGTTGTAAATCTGACATGGCATTTTGGCAACGGCTAATTGGACGAATTTGCCCTTTTCAATTCTTAAGGTAAGCTTGAATAGGAAATGGAGGAGACCATGGGAAGAAAGATGAAAGGAAACGGGTCAAGATAGTAATCCTCCACATTCAAACGAATCCAATTTCATTAGATAATTTGCAGTCCCACCCATTATTCTTCTAATCTTCTTTCTGAAATTGCTTTTTACACTCCATTTTGAACTCTCCCCTAATTGTGGGACCTATCGATCTGAATAACGTGGAGTGGGCAGAGGAGAGAAATAGACTATTGTAGTGACATTAGAAGTTTCGTTCGGTATTAAATTATCAACATCAATTTATCTTTTTTTTTTGGTAAAAATTATCAATATCTTTATGTTGTTACTAGCTTGCGTGTTTCTGTAATACCCAACGCATTTCACGGGATGTGCTTGACTACTTCAGCCGTTTATAAATAAATCAATAATGATTAAAAAAATAAAAATAAATCAATATATAGGTAATTAGCTGTCCAATAGCATGGTTTAGGATTTAAGAATGTTGAAATAATCATTACGTCAAATATAGATCATTAATCAACCATTACTATTTCATTTTATATTAGTATGTTTTTGTTTAATATGAAGAACAATAAGTTGTGTGTTACTTTCTCAATTCCAAAATCAATATACTAACACTTAATTTTATTTCATCGAGTTTTATTTTTTTATATCAAAGATACAATAAAATTTTATTTATCAAAAATCAAAATATATAATTTAAACTATAATTTAAATTTTATAATAATTATATAAAAAATAATATTTGATGTTAACAAATTTTTAATTGATAAATGCATTCTGAGGAACTTTCCACGAGGCCCCCAGACCAGCACCGCCCCTGGTCCATCTCAAAAATATCCCATCAGCCAAGCTCAGTATTCTGCCCCACCCCTTTCCCACCTCTACCCATCTATCCGACTCGCTTCCCAAACTACTCGCTGTTTTTGGCTTGCCTTTTTGACCTCTCTCATCTCCGTGTTCTGCCCTTTCCTATCCATTCAAACGCCAAAAAAAGTACTCCCACAAAAACAATCAAAATTCATTGATTCATTGGTT